>JANAVB010008637.1:0-20506 GCA_029216955.1 Iris pallida | reverse complement strand
AGGCCACTGATTGCATTTCCTCTATTTAAACCAGCCTTGGGGCTGAAGAATAAACAAGAAAGCATTCACCACTTGTTTTAATATGGTATCAGATCCATGTTCCCTAACCTAGTGTTTGTAAAGTTTTTCCCTTAACCCGGTTAAGCTATCAATGGCCAATTCTAATAGATGGCAGCAAGCCCTCATCGGCTCAATAAACAACGACGACTCCTCTACGACAGAAGGTGTAGCAAGCCATGGCGATGGTGGTGGTACTGGTCACGGTGCTGGCGGCAGTACTGGCCGTGGCGATGGCGGCGGCAATGGAGACGAAAGTTTTTTGGAGACAGCAATTTCAACAAAAGTAAGAAGTCGGAGAAACGTTGGTGTGATCACTGCAAACGCGCAAGGCATACGCATGAAACAAGTTGGAAGCTTCTGTCATGCCCCAGAACCAGAATACTGGAGAGCGGAGGCAGACATAGCCAGCTACGTATATGAAATGGATTCCATCTCGCTATACGGTCACGGCTGTTTAGATACATGAGGGTTTATCTACAAGCCAACAGTCTCTTAAGGTCATGAACAAGCCTAGTGTCTCAATCACAAGCATATAAGTAAAAGGTTACAAGAAGTATGATCATTAAATATACAATAGTAAGACGTCCCAAACGTTACATATTCAGCTGATCATGAAGCTAGTCGTTACAAAATGTTAGGACTAGCAAGAGTTTAGTCATACATGATCAACCCTAGGATCTGTCAATCATGTTACAGCCCGTAGGCAGACAGTAAGTAAAGTACAATCGAGCTAAACAGGTGTTCGTCGGCTAAACGCCTCAAAAAAATATTTTTACAATAAAGTGGGAGAATCAAAAATAAACCCACTCGTTGCCAGGGTTCCGTCTAGTGGCCACCATCTGGCTGGAAGGTCGGTAGATCCTCTGGAGTTGCTCCGAAATCTGGCCATACAAAACCAGCTGGGTCAGATCCCAGAAAGAGCAAGTGCCACAAAGGAGCTTCACTTAGGAACTAAAACCAGCAATCAGCACAAGATATAAATAAAAGTAAAACTGGAATTAAAGTAAATACATCAGGATAATATACGACGAGATAACCATGGAACTATTCAGATAACCAGGTTACAACCCGTAAACCAAACAAGGACCGGGGTTGTAACCCTTCGTCTGAACAGAACTTAGAATTCTCACCATTTATCGGTAAAATAAATATAAGCATTCTGGTCATTCAATAATCTAGAACAGGATCAGGGCGAGACTAGACTGGTTAGACTCCATCCAATCACTTCACGGCCAAGCAAGAATTACGGCTTGATACTTTAACTAACTAGGGTTGTCATAAGCCTAATTACTAACAAGATGCAGTGAGATTATTCTACAGCCACAAGCCCTGCAGACCATCCAGGATACCCGGGTTGAAGGATTTAGAGTTGAATTCAGGTGGGTACATCGTCCAGGAAACGAATGTACCCTTAGGTAGCTTGAAGGGTGCAACACATGACAGTGTGCTGGAAATGTGCCCTACTCGACGGCAGGCTACAGATCCTAAGGCGTGCCCAGGTAACGGGATTGCCTGTAGCTGGAAAATCTCGTCATGACTAATGTATTAATCTAGTTATTAGCCTTAGTCTATTTTAGTAGGTACTCCTGACCGTGGTACTCAGGAGTCCCTGTCCTAGACATGATGCAAGACAGGACTGGTTTATTTGTATATGCACAATCGCCCACGGTGTCCAGGTCATTATACAGGTCATGTCGTGTCAGGTAGTCGTCGCAACAGCTATTCGAGATAATCATGTCAGGTTTATCATATCAAGTGTACTAGTCAAGAGTGAGCCACGACGGGCCACTATCAGGTCATGTCAGGTCACTTATCAGGAGTGCACCACTACGGGTCACTATCGTGTTATGCTAGTTTCTTGTCATACCATGTCATGTACAATAGTCATTCCAAACATATTAAGTAAAATCAAGTTCATGGGCATAAAATATCTAATAAAATATCAATATACAGGGCTATAGAAGAGCCATGCGGCTAAGGCACATGCGGCCAGGATGGATCTCATGCGACTGGGGAAGGAGTCGGGTTCATGCGGCTGGGGAGAGATTCATGCGGGTCGGGGGAACTAAGGACCCATGCGGCTCGTAGAAGAAGGATTCTCATGCGGCTGGAATAAATCGAACTCATGCGGCCAAGAGAAGGACAAGACACATACGGCCAGGAGGGCAAGGGTACTCCTGCGGCTGGCGAAAATGAGTCCATGCGGCTCAACTAAGTCGAGCCCCATGCGGCTGGGTCAAGGTGATTGCTTATGCGGCTGACGGGGGGGAAGGTTCATGCGGCTTATAAGGTTCAGGATCTCATGCGGCTGGCGGATATAGGACTCATGCGGCCAGCGAGTGAGTCTGGTTCATGCGGCTCGTCAAGGCTATGCACAAGCGGCTGGGTACAACTCATGCGGCCAAGATAAGCTGATGCGGCAGGATAAGGTCCTCAGCCCTATGCGGCTGAACTGACTGGGTCCCATGCAGCCGGGAATACTTGTCGCATGAACTTGTCACACGGTCAAGTCAAGGCAATAGTGCATGCGGTTGGAACTGACTTGCTGTATGAATGTTCATGCGGTCAAGTACACCATACGGCTCGAGACTGTGCTTCTTCTCCAAATTTCTGAGAAGAAGTACACCATAAGCCATGGCTTCTAAGCTGTATAATCTATCATCCGGAGCCCAAATCCGAACTTCCATAGGTCAAAATGGGGTAGAACGAGATTCTCTACAACATAGAACCCTCAAAACTCAGAAATAACAGGATTAAGTAGATCAAAACCCAAGAAATCTGAAAACAAAGTAAACTTAGATCTAAAAGAATCTAGCCATGAAAAGTGAAAATGCCAAGTTCTAAAGTAAGTTAAAATGCTGTAAGGAAGAGAATGAAGCAATAAAATTAGAGTTCCTCCATGAAGCAAGTTACACTTGCCTAGACCTCTCTCTCCCTCTCTCTGGTAGGTAAGGAAGTAATGGTGGAGAAGATGATAAATGAAGAGAGAGAATGGAGAAGGGTTAATAAATGGTAGTGGTGGTGGTAGGTAGGGGGTTCACCCCTTGGTTTATGATGAACCAAGAGCAATCCCAAACCGAACCAAGCCAACCCAAACCAAGAATAAACCAAGCCCAGGGAGGAAATTAAGCAAGGAAATCATGCAATACAAGAATAAATACGTACACGTATTCCAGAAATACGTAATACGAACCACAGGTATTACAGCTCCATGGCAAGTCTCCGAGCTAGAAGAAGAAATATGGTAATGAGGGTCGTGTATTTCAAGCTAGTAATTCAGATCAAGGGCGGCAATCTTCTTCAACTCAGCTTTCACTCACAACGAAACAACTAGACAAACTGTTCAAAGTTCTCAAATCTCAAACTCCTTCTTGCTCTATAGCACAGAAAGGTAATTTTTCTCTTCTTAGTGTCAGTCCCAATCACTCTTGGATAGTAGAATCAGGTAAAACCGATCACATGATAAATGAATCTATTATATTTTCTTTATGTAGTCCTTGTACAGGGAATCAAAAATAAAAGTCGCAGATGGCTCCTTTTCAGCCATTGTAGGTAAAGGTTCAGCTGTGTTGTCTCCGATATTCACTCTTAAAGATTCTTTCATGTACCAAATCTATCTTGTAGCATAATGTCTGTCAGTAAATTAGCATAAAAAAAATTTATCAAGCTATCTTTTTATATTCTTACTGTGTCTTTCAGGATTTGAACTCAGGAAAGATAATTGGCAGTGCTAAGGAGAATGGAGGACTCTACTACTTCGACATTGGACCTAAATCACAACTACCTTCCAAACCAATAAGTTCCTGCTTTGAGTCTTTTTTTGTTTCGAATAACGATGATAATATTATATAATGGCATTTATGATTAGGTCATCAAAGTTTTCGTTATTTAAAATACTTGTTTCCTAAATTATTTCATAACAAAGATTTGTCTTTGTTTAAATGTGAGGTTTGTGAATTTGCAAAATATTATCGTTCCTATTTTCTAATACAGCCTTATAAACCATCTAAAATATTTTTATTATTCACAATGACGTTTGGAGCCCTAACCATACAAGTACACTTTCTCACAAAAAATAGTTTATCACATTTATAGATGACCATTCAAGAGTATGTTGGGTTGTACTTGTTAAAGGGAAAATCTGATGTTTGTCAGTGATAAGAACATAAAATATAATATTTTTATCTCTTAATGTTCACCATTTATGCTTATTTTATAAGGTACTCATTATATTTCTATTTTGATTTAGGTTGCAGTTGGAGACATTATGTGCAAAATAGAGCTAAATTACAATTTTGGACAGTTTTGACACCTTTTACCAAAATGAGCATAACTTTCTCATCCGAAGAGCAATGGAGGTGATTCAAAAAGAGTTGAAAAGCTAAGACACAGGGCTACATCTTGTATATTTTGCATTTTTCATAAATCAAGCTGCATCATGGATGAAATCAGATTTGAAGTTGGGTCAAATATGTTGCGAACAAAAATAGGAACCAAAATAACTATTTCCCTACTTGTTATATGACTTAGTCTATTTGGTTTGAGAGTTGTAACTTTTAGAGGATATGTGGGGAGATATTGTGGGCTTGAAACAACTAATTTATGGTGTATAAAAGGGAGTAGAAATCATGAGAAGACAACACACAACACAACTCTTCTTCTTCTTCTCCAACTTTTCTTTTGAAGTTTTGATGAACATGTGCGGCTAAAAGTCTTGTTGGTCGAAGTGTACGGAAGCCCTGGAATCAATAAACTTGTGAGATCTAAATTATTTTTATATGTTTGATTTATACTTTGAATATTGAATATTTTTCTATGCCAAGTTTCATGATTGTTTTGTTCAATTACTAGGAGGCCTACTAGTTTATTATTCATTTCGATCTACCGCTAAATTAGATATCAAATCCGTAATTGTTTGATGTTTCTAATTTACGAAGCAACCAAGATTTAATGAACTGCTTTGTTTTATTAGATCTTAGGGGAAAAGCTTTTGACAAAATTAAATACAACCGCTTGTGCTTGTATTATTTTGTTTTTTTAGATCTCTTTGTTCTTTAAGAAATTGCTAGTTAAATCTTTAGCGCTTGTCTGAGATTATTTAGTGATTAAAGTTAATTAGGTCGCTTGTATCTAATTAACTAAGCCTAAGAGAGATAGGAAGATACTTCCAACGGTAAATATTCAAAGTATGATTTAATTTATGCTTGCATCGATGATCAATTTTATGATTTCCAATGGTGAATGTTCACTAAAATCAATATTCCTTCCTTTGATTCATTTTAATACTTTAATTGGTTTTTTAGCTCTTCTTAAATTTTCTCTTATCATATTCAAGACCTCCCCCATCCTTATTCATATTGCATAAAAGTATACTAATTGCTCTTTGTGGTATCGATCCTTACTCTCACTTCTACAAATCATTTTAAGAGTAAAGGTTTTATTTTTGGGTGCCTATGACAGCACACCAAATTTTGGCGCCGTTGCCGGAGAGTAATTCTAGTTGAAGTTTGTGCCTTTTATTCTCATGAAATAATTTTCTGTTTATTATAAAAAAAGATCTAATAGGACATGGCGACCAATTATCAACAAGTTGGCACTTGGCTGTATCTTCCATCTAGGGATGCTAATGAGGTAAATGTTTCTTCTCTTGAACAACAAATTGCTAGTTTAACTGTTCTTGTTCATCAAATAGTTGTAGGTGGTAATATGCAAACAAAAATGGCTTGTGAGATTTGTTTAGTAGTAGGACATCCAACTGATATGTGCCCAATACTTGAAGACGAGCCCAGTATAACTCAAAATCGCTTAAGTTACCAGCAGTACAAGCAACCATATCCCTATGAACAACAATTCGACCAAACTTCTAACCGTGGTGTGTCTTTAGAAGATATTGTTAAGTCTCTTGCCGCTAATACTTTTCAATTTCAACAGGAAACGAGGGCCATCATCCAAAGTCTGAACAATCAAATGAGCCAAATGGCTACAACAATTAATAAACTAGAGGCACAAAGTTTGGAAAAATTATCATGTCAAACGATAATAAATCTAAAAGAAAATTCAAGTATAATAATTTTGAGAAATGGCAAAGAGGTTGACAACCTAGTAAAGAAAGTGCCTACATTGCAAAAAGAAGAAGAAGATATCAACGACGTTGTCGACATGAACATTCCAAATGATGATGTAGTACCATATAAACAAAAAGTTTTTGAACTCAATGGCAAAGGTGGATTCGATATTGCCATTAGTGAGCATGTTGAGGAAGTGCATGAGGAGTTATCCTTGATATCTAATTTGCAGGAAACTGTAGCAGCATTCACTGATTTTCTAAAAATGCAACAGTCAGGTAACTTTCCTTATATGGCATTACCAATTTTTAACAAGATGCTTTTATCCTATATTTTGCAGGACTCTATTCAATATGTAAAACCTCTGCATTGTTGTGTCAAGTGTGCATAGAGTCGAGCCAACGACGTATTAAACAAAGGCGCTGCTTGGGAGGCAACCCAAGGGGAGTTTGTTCTTATTCTTGTATTTTTTAATTTATTTTTGTCTTTTCTTTGCATTTAGCCTTACATTGGGACAATGTCAGTTTAAATGTTGGAGAGGGGATTTAAATTATTTTAAGCAGTTTTAGTTTTTTTTATTTTTAAAAAATGAGTTTTTATTTTATTTTTTTTGTGGTTTTCAATAAAGTTTTATTTTATTTTATTTTCAAAAAAAAGATTTTTTTTTGTGATTTTCAATAATTTTTGGTTGTGTATGTCATGAGGAAGATTTAACTAAGTTTAAAAAATTCATAACATGACTGAATAAATACTCTTTTCAAGTTAGAATTAATTAGTATAGTTATTTTCTTGAGGATGGTTGTGACTAAATTTGGTAGACAAAAGTCGATATGATTTTGAGCCTTTAGACTGACACATTAGTCTCACTATTTTCTTTGATGAAAGATATTCTTCCATGGACTTGTTTCTCTAGAACTTGCTTAGATTCTCTTCGACGTCACATCGGCACATGCATACATGAATATGATTAAGGCCATCTTTGTTATACGCTACATAAGCCAAATAGCCTACCCTGAAATTATTTTTCCTTTGGTTGAACCCCCTTGAGCCTTATTGCTTCTATTTTTGTGAACCCATATTACAAGCTTTAACCTGAAAAAAATCCTTACCCAGGCCAGAAAACTAGTGGAGCATTATGATATGTATGGGTGTATAAAAATAAGTGTGGGGGTATCTGAATTTCTTGTTTGGCTACATATTTTCATTCTCCAATTCTTGAGTTCCATCATGAAAAAAAATGAAAAAAAGCGAAAAAAAAAAATGAAAATGAAAAAAGAAGATCATAAAAGAAAGAAAGAAAGAAGTAATGGAAAAAAGTGATGGAGGAAATTACTTTTGATATTCATTTTCATAATTCTTCCTCCAATTCTAATAAAGGAGTATGTTGAATGCTTTAAGGTCAATTTGAAGAAGCTAAATGGGGTGATTGGTTATATATATTCGATCTTGAGTTAAATTATTTTTGCTCCACTAGTTTTGATGGTTTTTTTTAGCTACACTCCCAAATATATCCTACCTTGATCCTAAGCCCCATTACAACCCATAAAAGTCCTTATGATTTGTGTTATGCATGTGGTCCAAGTGGTAGAGAATGAGAAGATATGCAAGCTTATGGTTGCAAGCTTATGGTAGATCATTTCTTTTGGAATGAATTTGAGCAAAACACATACCCTTCAAATATATGAGAGTTGAGGGTTTATTTCCGTGAGGGTCTACCAATTTAGTTTACTATATCTTTAAATAAAATTACTTACTAAGTAATTAGAAATTGTTTAAGAATATATTTTCATGATATGTTAATAGTTCTGAAGAGCATGATTATTCTTTATTTATGACATTACAACCTTGATTTTTGTTTTGAAAAAAATAAATAAATAAGAGTTTTGTCCGAGGGCGAACAAAAGTTAAGTGTGGGGGTATTTGATGAGAACATAAAATGTTATATTTTTATCACTTAATATTTACCATTTATGCTCATTTTATGACTGAAGGTACTCATTATATTTCTATTTTGATTTAGGTTGCAGTTGGAGACACTATGTGCAAAATGGAGCTAAATTGCAATTCTGGACAGTTTTGACACATTTTACCAAATGAGCATAACTTTTTCATCTGAAAAGCAATGGAGGTGATTCAAAAAGATTTGAAAATCGAAGACACAGGGCTACAACTTTTATATTTTGTGTTTCTCGCAAATCAAGCTGCATCATGGACGAAATCAGACTTGAAGTTGGGTCAAAGATGTTGTGAACAAAATAGGAACCAAAATAACCATTTCCCTACTTGTTCTATGACTTAGTATATTTGGCTTGAGAAATTGTAACTTTTAAAGGATATGTGGGGAGATATTGTGGGATTGAAACAACTAATTTATGGTGTATAAAGGGGGTAGAAATCATGAGAAGACAACACACAACACAACTCTTCTTCTTCTTCTCCAACTTTTCTTTTGAAGTTTTGATGAACATGTGCGGCTAAAAGTCTTGTTGGTCGAAGTGTACGGAAGCCATGGAATCAATAAACTCGTGAGATCTAAATTATTTTTATATGTTTGATTTATACTTTGAATATTGAATATTTTTCTATGCCAAGTTTCATGATTGTTTTGTTTAATTACTAGGAGGCCTACTAGTTTATTATTCATTTCGATCTACCGCTAAATTAGATATCAAATCCGTAATTGTTTGATGTTTCTAATTTATGAAGCAACCAAGATTTAATGAACTGCTTTGTTTTATTAGATCTTAGGAGAAAAGCTTTTGACAAAATTAAATGCAACCGCTTGTGCTTGTATTGTTTTCCTTTATCGATCTCTTTGTTCTTTAAGAAATTGCTAGATTAAATCTTTAGCGCTTGTCAGAGATTCTTTAGTGATGAAAGTTAATTAGGTCGCTTGTATCTAATTAACTAAGCCTAAGAGAGATAGGAAGATACTTCCAACGGTAAATATTCAAAGTATGATTTAATTTATGCTTATATCGAGGATCAATTTTATGATTTCCAATGGTGAATGTTCACTAAAACTAATATTCCTCCCTTTGATTTATTTTAATACTTTAATTGTTTTTTTTAGCTCTTCTTAAATTTTCTCTTATCATATTCAAGACCTCCCCGATCCTTATTCACATTGTATAAAAGTACGCTAATTGCTCTCCGTGGGATTGATCCTTACTCTCACTTCTACAAATCGTTTTAAAAGTAAAGGTTTTATTTTTGGGTGCCTACGACAGCACACCAGTCAGACTGTAAAAAACTTTTTTCAAATGGTGCAAAATCAATTTCAAACAGCTATTGTGAACCCCTAGACCAAAATTCCTAATTTTAGCAACTATTAAAAACTTATGCTCATTCATTGTGTGTTTATTTTAATTTTATTTACTTGAACATCAATAAATAGGTAGAATTGGTAATATCCAAATTGACAGGGACTTGGATGGAAAGTTGAGATTGCACAAAGTGTCAGTATTGCAGAAAGAAGGGATATAGCCAGAATGATTGTCGTTGGAAACTAGGCCAATGCTTAAACTGTGGTTCGAATCAACATCAGTTTCGAGATTGCCCAAAGCATCGACCTATAGCACCAAGAGGGAATCCACGAGGACCGCTTCCCGATCAGGCGACACGATTCGCACAGGCCAGACAGTAGACGCCAGCACTGCAAGGAGCGAATGACGGTAACAGTTTGTTATTTTAGGATAGAATTCAAGTAATAGGTTGAATTTTATGATTAACATGCTAGTTGTTTATTTTGGATAGGGTCACTCTATTATAGAATAACCATGCTAGATATTTTATAGTTATATAAGTATAATTTTATTCTCCTTAATTTCGACGGCGAGATGCGCGAGCAGTTCCCCTATCATTTGAGCCCTGAGGTACTCTTCCACTTTGTGCCTAATTTAAATTTTGAAGACAATTTTTTTTGGGGGGGGGGGTAGATTTGTGAACCCCTAGACCAAAATTCCTCATTTTAGCAACTATTAAAAACTTATGCCCATTCATTAGGTGTTTATTTCTATTTTATTTACTTGAACATCAATAAATAGGATAGAATTGGTAATATCCAAATTGACAGGGACTTGGATGGAAAGTTGAGAATCAAATCTCAACTGCTTTGCTTTGAATATGAAAACCATAGCTGACTAACTAACTCCCCTGTTGTAGTAGATACTCAAAACCCTGTCCCTATCCTAATTCAAATCCAATTCAAATATCTTCCTCCAAATCTCTTCGATAACCAGGTTTATCAAGAACTGGAGTATATATAAGGTGTTGGCAGCCAACCTATAATCTCTTTAAACCCTAAACGACCTACTTCTTTTCCTGCTGCAAGGAGCAATCAGAGGGGAGTCAAGGAACGATCGAGTTTCACTTCAAAACCAAAAGGTAAAGTAACCTATCTCTAAACCTATCATTACTGTCTTTAGCAAAACATGGGATGGGGATTGATCGATGTTTGAAGTAATTACTAAGTAAGAACATTATGTATGTGTGTACGTTTCTGATTAAATTCCCTTGGTATCCCATGCATCAGAACTTGAGTTTCTTATAGAGCAATTGAACATAGGAAATCTGTTTAATAGCGTTGAACCAAGGATGCAACCATTATTTGTATCGACACATCCAAGAAGGCGTGGAATAGCAAGTATAACTCTACCAAGACTTAGACAGAGGGCATGTGCAAGTATAAGTTTTTGGTAGGGTACTAGATCTTAGACAGAAGGGGGCTATCCTACTGTCAGTTATAGAGGGCAGAAAGAAAGCGGATTACTTTGGTATCAGTGGTTTGTATCAGTTGGGGTTGCATTAGATGTTGCAAATTTTTGTTAACTTATTTAGTATCGGGGGAAAACTGTACTAAGTCACGTTGGTGTCAGGTTTGCATCAGCTTGTAGAGATATTAGGACTCATATCATGTGTCAGTCGACGCAAGATACATTGCAAACATACGAGGCATCAGATATGCATTGGGTAAACATTAAGGTAGCAGGTTATCCTGTGTCAGATTATGTTAATGTACTATGATATCACATTAATATATACATCAAGCCTTATACATTGTGTCAGTTAACATCAGTAGAGGGCAAAGCCCCATAAACGCAGGGTTGTGCTTTAGTAAATAGGGATATGTAGCTCCCAGTCCTTATGGTCAGGATATTAGGATCTAAACTGAACAAGTGTATAGAGGATCTGTAGGAGAAGCAAGCTGCCACATCCATGGTTACACAGCAGCAACAATAGTGCAGGTAGTACCATAGATTTCCAAATAGGTGCTGCCCCATAGCGTATAACAATGGCAATGGTTTTAGTTGCAGTAGCAACAAAAGTAAGAATGTGAAAAGGTTTACTTGTTGAATACATCGACCTTTAATATGCTAGTCTTCAAATTGTTCTTAGTCCCAAATTACAGCAAATAGGTGGCTAAGAATTTTGTATGCATAAAATAAAAGTTTGGTTCAAATAATTTAGAAAGGAGTTGCCCTTACAAGTGAAATGTGAATCCTTTCTTTTATTGTGTGACTATTTTGACAAGTTCTGGTTCCAATATTATTTGAATTCTGATCTGTATCTCGTTTTAATCACCCTTTTTGCTTGATAATGGGGCCTGCCTGGTGTATTCATACCAAGGTTAGGAAGTGAACTTAATGACTATTACTTTTCATCGTCTGGTATAGTTCGTATACTAGTAGTTTAACATGTTACTAATAGATGATGGGTTTGAACCCCATCTTTCCAAACTAAAAATCTTAATGTGGTGCCTTGGACCAACTTAGGAATATGTTTTGCTGTTATAATTCCTGTTGTTGCTTAATTCACATCTATCATTTTCTTAAGGCTATAAAGATGTGAAGGTAGTAATAGTACAAATCAGGTGTAATATGGGGCCTTACTGCAAATGCAATATGGGAAAGTTAATAGTGAAATTGGTTCCATACAGAGAAGTGACATCTAAGACTATGAGTCATATCTACATGAAGATAGTCATGTGGCCAAGACAGAGTATAGAGTACGGGTATATTGGAACAACAGTCATTAGACTGCTGATGATGTTACTATGCCAATTTTTCCAAGAAAAAAGGTAGGCTATCAGTGTGGGGATGTAGAACTCTTGAGAGTCCAAACCATGTGTGGCAGAGCCTTTAAAGCAGCAGCTGCATTCATATGCTGCATCAAGTGTATGTTGTATGTAGAGGGGTTGAACAAATATAGGGGAGTTGGAGGGGGGGGGGGGTGGGAAGCTTAGGAAAGAAAGGGAGCCAGAGGATAGAGAGAGAGAATATAGAGAGAGATAGAGATAGAGAGAGAGAGAATAGGAGAGAAGGATAGAGAGATAGATAGAGAGGAGAAATAGAGATAGATAGATATATAGAGAGGGATATAGAAAAAGAGATATAGAGATAGAGATATATAGAGATAGTAAAAGTATAGAGAAAAGAGAAAGAAAATAGATATATAGATTAGATATAGAAATATAAGTGTTAGAGATATTATTTTATATATAAAATATATATATATATATAATATATATATATATAAATATAAGATATATATATATATATATATATATATATATAATATATATATATAGGATTTGTGACTAGAGTATAGATATAACCAAATAGCTAGTGTAACTTAAAGATAGGAACCTAAATGGTATGGGGAGTAGATTGATTCGTAATGTGTAAGGTTCTTTGGACTTTGACTCGGCACTTGACCCGTACCAGCAGCTCAGGACCACAGGCAGGTATACCTTGCCGAACTTATGCAGTATTTACATATTTTCTTTTCTATGTTACTTTTCTTCTCATATGTACCGGGTTATCGTCTACTTCTTTACTTGATTCCTCGTTACACGTGTACATAGAATTGTTCTTATTTTCCATTATTGCTGGCATTTAGTTTTGTGTTCTTGTACAATTCTTGAGATTGTCATTATCTAGTACTATGTCGCCATGCCCTTGATTGACTTTACATGAGTTTGACTTGACCGAATCTTATATTTCTTTAGGAGAGGAGATTGATACTAGGATTGGCTATTCTCGGTTGGGAGTATCTTATATTGTACTACAATCGAGCATACTATAGATTAGGAGTATCTTTTATTGTACTACAGTCTATAGGAGTTATCGATAGATTGTTAGCCAAGTCTAGTATTACATTTCCATATGACTTGTCGTTTCTTAATGTTTTTCTGGCACTGTTCCTATCTTCCATACATGTTATTTACTGTCATAGTAGTAGGCATATTTTATGTATCTTCCTAGTCCTATAAGGACCTGATAATCTCTTCAGGTTTAGTCGAGGTTGATCCAGGTGCAGATGAGCAGGTGTATGAGCCGCGTTATGGTACCATTGCAGCTGATGATGCCATTGATGCTTAGCATAATTGGATCCTGCTATTTTATTTTCATGTCTCTATTTTATTTTCATCTACTGGTAATGGATTTGTATCCACCGGACGTGACTTGAATTCTTGATTACTTGAAACTTTATTTATTATTATTCTCCAGTATTCAGTTCTCAGTCTTTATTTGTTACTTATTGGAGTTGGTTGTATCTTTACTTAAGTGGATGAGATATAGATCGCCTTGATTGTTCTAGACTTCTTTGACCGTGAGTTTATAGACAGCGTTCTACCGTCGACTCTGTGGCGTAGCCTAGACTTGGACACAGACTCGTATCCGAAAAGTGGGTACGGGTCATAAAAGTTTTTGGTGGACGATACTAGTCTACGTTAATCACTTCAGTTACATTACTGTACCGACGTGAGCCTGCAAATAAGATTAGACTTAGGACCTCATCTACATGTCTTCATATTATTGACCTCTATACTTGATTTCATTAAATCCTTGATTTATATCCTGTTTGAAATCTTCAGTGGCAAAATCTTTTCTTTTGTTGCAGTAAATGGATTATCAAGACAGGAACATCGCTTCCCTGAACACTCCACCGACTGCAGACAAATTTTTCATCTACGGGACCCCACCGACGCAGGGAGGCCAGCTTACTCATCTGGGCGACCCGACATAGCCGCAGTTCTCAAGATTCCGTATAGACGACATTCCACCACCCTTACAGTTTCTTTCGTAGACTCCACCACCAGCACCCGTTCTACCCCAGTACCTATTTTACTACCAGCACATGTTCTTCATCCAGCACATGTTCCGCATCCAACACCTACCATACATCCGGTACTTATTTTGTATCCAACACCTGTCATGTATCCAGCACCTATTCTGTCTCCTCCACCTGCACTGGGACAATGTTATACTCCTCAAAATCTACCTGCAGCTCATCGCATCCTAGAAAGCGCCGGCCAATATCTTCCGTGATACCTTAAGAAAGGCTCTTCCTGTTCCCCAAACGCGCCCAGGAAGTTCCAAGGACTTCATGAATCTCAAGCACATGGAATTCTATGGGACGGAGGGGATTCTCTACGTTGATGAGTGGTTAGAGAACGTAGAGCAATTTTTTTGGATGGCCCGAGTACCTGAATATCGAGTCGGCCAGCATACAGCTTTTCAATATTGCCTGGACGTGGTATAGAGATGAGCCCCGCCTTTCCGTACCAGATATAACTTGGGAGGAGGTCAAAAAACTGTTCAAGAAGAAGTTCTACCCTGACGTAGCTCAAGAGGCGTTATGTGTCAGTTCGAGAGTCTGGAGAAGGGAAACCTCACCGTTGACGAGTATACATCAGAGTTTTCTCACCCCAGCGCTTCGCAGAGAGCATGGTCAACACCCTGAAAGCAAGGCTCGACGATTCATAAAAGGATTATCTCAAAGATTCGCCTAGCTATCGCTATCAGTCGAACCACTACCTATGAAAAGATCTTAAAGGTCACACAAACAGTAGAGGAAGAGTTGAGCCACAAGCCGAAGAAAGATCGAGATGCATACGAACGAGAGGTAGCAGCCAATTGGGATCGGCAAAACGTCCCAACATTCCAAGGAAGACCTCAGCACAGCAGCATCATCAGCAAACCAAAAGCCATCCCATACCTGAATCGAGAGCCTCCAACGTATCAGTATTGCACAAAGAAGGGACATAGCCCGAGCGATTGTCGTTGGAGACTAAGCCAATGTTTAAACTGTGGTTCGGATCAACATCAGTTCGAGATTGCCCAAAGCGTCGACCTGAAGCACTAGAAGGAAATCTACGAGGACCACTTCCCGATCAGGCGAGACGATTCGGACAGGCCAGACAACAGATGCCAGCACTACAAGGAGCGACTGACGGTAACATTTTGTAATTATATGATAGAATTCAAGTAATATGTCGAATTTATGTAATATGATAGTTGTTTATTTTGGATAGGGTCGCTCAATTATAGAATAAACTATGCTAGATATTTATAGTTATAAGTATACTCTTTTTGATTTTGTTCTCCTTAATTTCGAGGACGAGATGCATGAGCAGTTCCTCTATCTTTTGAGCCGTGAGGTACACTTCCACCTTGTGCCTAATTTAAATTTTGAGGACAATTTTTCCATGGGGGTAGTTTGTGAACCCCTAGACCAAAATTCCTCATTTAGCAACTATTAACAGCTTATGCTCATTCATTATGTGTTTATTTCTATTTTATTTACTTGAACATCAATGAATAAGAGAGATTGGTAATATCCAAATTGACAGGGACTTGGATGGAAACTTGAGAGCCAAATCTCAACTGCTTTGCTTTTGAATATAAAAACCATAGTTGATTAACAACTCCCCTACTGTAGTCGATACTCAAAACCCCAAGAACTAGAGTATATATAAGGTGTTGGCAGCCAACCTATAATCTCTTCAAACCCTAAAATACTTTTTTTCTGTCGTAAGGAGCAATCAGAGGGGAGTCAAGGAACGATCGAGTTTCACATCAAAACCAAAAAGGTAAACTAACCTATCCCTAAACCTACCATTACTGTCTATTGAAGTAATTACTAAGTAAGAAAATTATGTATGTGTGTGCGTGTCCCATTAAATTCCCTTGGTATCCCATGTATCAGAACTTGAGTTTCTTGGAGAGCAATTAAACATAGGAACTCTATTTAATAGAGTTGAACCAAGGATGCAACCATTGGTTGTATCGATACGTCCAGGAGGGCGTAGGATAGCAAGTTTAACTCTACCAAGACTTGGACAGAGGGCATGTGCAAGTTTAAGTTTTGGTAGGGTAACAAATCTTAGACAGGGGGCTATCCTACTGTTAGTTATAAACAGTAGAAAGAAAGCGGATTACTTTGGTATAAGTGGTTTATACCAGTTGGGGTTGCATTAGATGTTGCTAATTTTTGTTAGCTTGTTCAGTATCAGGGGAAAACTGCACTAAGTTACGTTGGTGTCAGGTTTGCATCAGCTTGTAGAGATATTGGGACTCATATCATGTGTCAATTGACACATATACATTGCCAACATACGAGGTATAAGATATACATTGGGTAAACATTAAGGTAGCATGTTATCCTGGGTTAGATTATGTTAATGTACTATGATATCACATTAATATATACATCAAGCCTTATATATTGTGTCAGTTAACATCAGTAGAGGGCAAAACCCATAGACACAGGGTTGTGCTTTAGCAAACAGGATATATAGGTCCCAGTCCTTATGGTCAGGATATTAGGATCTGTACAAGTGTATAGAGGATACGTAGGAGAAGCAGCTGCCACATCCTTGGTTGCATAGCAGCAACAGTGGTGCCGATAGTACCATAGATTTCCAAATATGTGCTACCCTATAGCACGTACCAATGGCAATGGTTTTAGTTGCACTAGCAATAACAGTAAGAATATGAAAAGCTTTACTTGTTGAATACATCGACCTTTAATATGCTAGTCTTCAAATTGTTCTTAGTCCCAAATTATAGCAAATAGGTGGCAAAGAATATTGTATGCATAAAATAAAAGTTTGGTTCAATAATTTAGAATGGAGTTGCCCTTACAAGTGAAATGTGAATCCTCTCCTTTGTGGGCAAGACAGAGTATAGAGTATGTGTATATTGGAACAACAATCATTGGACTGCTGTTGCTATTACTATGCCAATTTTTCTAGAAAAATAGGTAGGCTATCAGTGTGGGCATGTAGAACTCTTGAGAGTCCAAACCATGTATGGCAGAGCCTTTAAAGCAGCAGCTGCATTCATATGCTGCATCAAGTGTATGTTGTACGTAGAGGTTGAACATATATAGGGTGAGTTGGTGCAAGCCTAGGAAAGGAAGGTATCCATATAAGAATATTTTTTTTTCCATATAAGAATATATATATATATATATATATATATATATATATATATATAATATATATATATATATACATACATACATGGAATGGTTAGAATATGATATATGTACATACAAACAATAGTGACTCAGGTAGGTAAACAACCAAAACAGGTAGAAGTCATAACCAGAGTGTTTAAAGGGGATAGGCTAGAATATGATACATACATACTACATACATACATACATACATACATACATACATACATACATAAATATATGTATGTATGTAGTATGTATGTAAATATAATATATTTACATGTAAATATATATATGTAAAATATATTATATATATATATATATATATATGTATGTATAAATATATGTATGTATGAGGATTTGTGAATAAGGATTTGTGAATAGAGTATAGATATAACCAAAGTAGCTAGTGTAACTTAAAGATAGGAACCTAAATATATGGGGAGTAGATTGATTTGTAATGTGTAAATATCCAAATACATTATTAACAGGGTCATATTTCTAAAATAGGTTCTTTGGACTTTGACTCGGCACTTGACCCATACCAGCAGCTCAGGATCACAGGCAAGTATACCTTGCCGAACTTATGTAGTTTACATGTTTTCTTTTCTATGCTACTTTTCTTCTCATATTGTACCGTGTTATCGTCTACTGCTTTACTTGTTTCCTCGCTACACATGCTCATAGAATTGTTCTTATTTTCTATTATTGCTAGTCATTTAGATTTTCTTGTTCTTGTATAATTCTTGATATTATCATTATCCAATACTATGTCGCTATGCCCTTGATTGACTTGCCATGAGTTTGACTTGACCAAATCTTGTATTTCTTTAGGAGAGGAGACTGATACTAGGATTGGCTATTCTCGGTTGGGAGAATCTTGTATTATACTACAATCGAGCATACTATAGATTGGGAGTAGCTTACATTGTACTACAATCTATAGGAGTTATTCGATTGATTGTTAGCTAAGTCTAGTATTACATTTCCATATGTCATGTCATTTCTTAGATATTTTTCTTGCATTGTTTCTATCTTCCATATATGTTATTTACTGTCATAGTAGTAGGCATGTTTTATGTATCTTGCTAGTCCTCTGAGGACCTGATAATCTCTTCAGGTTTAGTCGTGGTTGATCCAGGTGCTGACATGCTGGTGTATGAGCTGTGTTACGGTACCGTTGCAGCTGATGATGCCATTGATGCTTAGCATTGATGGATCCTACTATTTTATTTATGTCACTATTTTATTTTTGTCGACTGGTAGTGGATTTGTATCCACCTGATGTGACTTGAATTCTTGATAACTTGAAACTTCATTTTATATTATTCTCCATTCTCTGTATTTATTTGTTACTTATTGGATTTGGTTGTATCTTTACTTCTGTGGATGACATGTAGATTGCCTTGATTGTTCTAGACTTCTGTGACTGTGAGTTTATAGATAGCATTCTACCGTCGATACTGCAGCGTAGACTATACTTGGACACAGACTCATATCCAAAAATTGGGTGCGGGTCGTGACAAGTTTTTTGGTGGCCCATGCAAGTCTACGTTAATCACTTCGGTTAAGTTACTATACCGGCGTGAGCCTGCAAATAGGATTAGACTCTTAGGACCTTGCCCACATGTCTTGACACATTATTGACCTCTATCATTGTTTTTCATTGAATCCTTGACTTGCATCTTGCTTGAAATTTCAGCGGCTAAATGTTTTCTTTTGTTGCAGTAAATGGATTCTCAAGATAGGAACATCGCTCCCCTGAATACCCCACCGACTGCAGGTAAATTTTTCATCTACAGGACCCCACCGACGGGAAGCCAGCTCACTCATTTAGGCGACCCGGCACAGTCGTAATTCTCGAGTTTTCGTAGAGTCGACATTCCTCCACCCCCACAGTTTCTTTCGTAGACTCCACCACCAGCAGTCTTTCTGCCCCCAGCACATGTTCTTCATCCAGCACATGTTCCACATCCAACACCTACCATTTATCTGTACCTGTTATGTATCCAACACCTGCCATGTATCCAACATCTGTTCTTCATCCGCCACCTGCACTGGAGAATGTTACGCTCCTCGAAATCTTCCAGCAGCTTATCGCTTCCCAGACAGCACATGCCAACATCTTTCGTGACACCTTGAGAGAGGCTCTTTATGCTCCCAAAATGTGCCCAGAAAGTTCCAAGGACTTCATGAATTTCAGGCCCAAGGAATTCTATGGGATGGATAGAGCAATTTCTTTGGATGGCCTGAGTACCTGAAGATCGAGTCGGCCAACTTCCAGCTTTTCGACATAGTCCAGACGTGGTGTAAAGATGAGCCCCACCTTTCTGCACCAGATATAACTTGGGAGGAAGTCAAAAACTGTTTAAGAAGAAGTTCTACCCCGACGTAGCTTGAGAGGCGTTAATGAGTCAGTTCGAGATTCTGGAGCAGGGAAACCTCACCTTCGACGAGTATACCTCGGAGTATTCCCGCCTTAGCCGCCTTGCAGAGAGCCTGGTTAAGACCCCTGAAAGCAAGGCTCGTCGATTCAGAAAGGGATTATCTCACAAGATTCGCCTAGCTATCACCACCAGTTGAGCCACAACATACGAAAATATCTTGAAGGTTGCACAAGCAGTAGAGAAAGAGCTGGACCACAAGTCGAAGAGACCGAGATGCACAGTAGGAGGTAGCAGCCAATTGGGATAGGTGAAACGTCCCAACGTTCCAGGGAAGACCTCAGCATAGCAGCATCATCAGCAACCAAGAGTCATCCTATACCTAAATTGAGAGCTTCTAACGTGTCAGTATTGCAGAAAGAAGGGACATGGCTAGAGCGATTCCCGTTGGAGACTAGGCCAATATTTAAACTATGGTTCGAATCAACATCAATTTCGAGATTGCCCAAAGCGACGACCTATAGCACCAGGAGGGAATCCACGAGGACTGCTTCCCGATCAGGCGACATGATTCGTGCAGGCCAGACATCGACACCAGCACCATAAGGAGCGACTGGCGGTAACAGTTTGTAATTTTATGATAGAATTCAAGTAATAGGTTGAATTTTATGATTAATATGCTTGTTGTTATTTTGGATACGGTCGCTCTATTATAGAATAACCATGCTAAATATTTTATAGTTATATAAG
>JANAVB010008636.1:0-42500 GCA_029216955.1 Iris pallida | reverse complement strand
ATTCTGAGACAGTTGATCGGATCACCGTTTTGTGGGCCCCACGATCCGATTCAACGGGCGATTTTGTGCACGGCCCACCGGAATCCAAATTTGGACATACCGTTGGATTTGTATCATAAAATGAATCTGTAGACATGTAGTTTGATGACTTTAGAGACCATTGACTCTGGCACGCTTTTCGGTGCAAAGCAAATCCAACGGCGGACATCGTTTTGGTCCAAAATTACTGTTTTGCTCCTATGACCAGAATTGGACTTAAGGACAGACAATCCTAGCTAATTTGACTATTCTAAGAATGTGGCAATGTCTGTTTCAGCTTTCGGAGACAGTTGTGAGATTTGGACTTTATGGCGTACAGTTGACGGTATATTATTGGATCTTCGCGCTACCACCAGGCAAGATACCTTGCCTTCCTCTACAGTTTAATTTCATGTTTATAGTTTCATGTTGTTATTGTATTATCATTAGATACTCTATTTGCTATAGATCTTATATGTTATCATTAGCTTTCTAGTTGACTTGATTTATCTATTTTCTACATACCATGTTCACCAGTTTATTATCTTGCTTGACTTGATAGTATAGTATAACAGTTTGTTCACATTATAGTCCATGCTAGAGCAGTCCTTACCCGTGTCTTGACCGAGTTATACTTTGTCTCATCAGTAACTTGCTTGAGTCGTGTCATAGAACGAGTACGTATAGTTGAACTGCTAAATCCTTGTTATCGTTTCCTCAACCAGAGAGTCCACACTCGGGACGAGGGTTGATCGTTTGCACCAGAGAGTCCACACTCGGGACGAGGGTGATTGTCTTGATCTGCTTACATCCGTGAGTCCACACTCGGGATGAGGATGTTGACTTTTTATTTGCACCAGAGAGTCCACACTCGGGACGGGGGTGCCTTGCCATAAACTAACCTGCGAGTCCATACTCGGGACGAGGGTTAGTGATTAGTTCAAACCTGTGAGTCCATTCGGGGCGAGGGTTTGGTATTCCATTGATCTCGTGTTCACTTGTTCATCCAGCAGTTCAGTTACGTGTAGTTATTCTTGTATTCCGGTTCATAGTCACCTGTCAGTAGCCACTTGTCGATAGTCACTTGTTAGCAGTTTTGGTCGTAGTCGCTTGCCATGTTTATGCCTTTTCCTGTTTATATCATGTCTATAGTTTATGCATGATTAAACTGTTAGATAGGCATATTTTTATGTATCTTGCTATGTCCCCTGAGGACCTGATGATCTTTTCAGGTTTAGCGATTGTATTGAGTTAGTTAGCAGAGGGATGGTAGATGACTGTGATGCATGATTCAGGTATTTGTCAGTGATATTACATTGTTATCCTTTCGTGCTTTATATTCCTTTTCATGAGATATCCTGCTTAATGATTCAGTTTAGACACTCTTTGTAGCTCCCCTTCCCGAAAATTTTTGAAATTTTTTTTATTTATTATTTGAATTAAATGGTAATTTTTAGAATTTTTATAAATAATTATTTAGTTAATAATTACGGTAAATGATTTTAGCCATGGTTGAGTTTTGAAGTACAAGGTGACTAGAAATCATGGCACGGATAGTGTAATGGCGTGCTTTGACTAGTGTATTAGCCCTGGTAGGGAAGGCCGAGCCATAGTGATGTCCTAACTAGGAAAACCAGGCCAAGCTGCGATTTAACCCTTACCGAAGATTTATTTATTTAATAATTATATTATTGAGTTTTAGGGAACCCGATTGTACCAAATAGTCCGGATTGGACCCAAAACAAGCCCAAGCCCGTGTACCCTGTAGTGAGACCAAGGACGGCCATGTGGACATATTTATGTGTGTACAAATATTTCTTATTTATTTTTGGAATTGACGACTAATTTCTAAATATTTATTATATGTAAATTATATGTATTATTAATATTAAATAGCGTTTTAGAATATTGTACGATTTTTTGGAGCCAAATAAGGAGTGCATAGGTTATGTTCACCAAATACTACTATTGGGCTATTTTAATTGTTATTAGGATTATTATCATTAAGGTTATTGTTGTGGTTATTAAATAAAAAGTATTTATTTTATTGGTGGTTATTTTTATTCCAGTGTCAAATATATATATATATATATATATATATATATATATATATATATATATATTATATATGGGTGCATGTTCTATAAATAGGCCACACAATAGGAATAGATAATATTAGAATTATATATATATATATATATATATATATATATATAATATATATATATATATATATATATATATATATATATATATATATATATATATGGGTGCATGTTCTATAAATAGGCCACACAATAGGAATAGATAATATTAGAATTTTTTTAGATAACTTAGAGTATTATACATATATAAGCTATGTGTAAAAAAAAATATATATATATATATATAAGCTATGTGTATAAATATTATAGATATATAAGAATACATATATGTATATATAATAAGAATACATACATACATATATATATATATATATATATATATATATATATATATATTATATATATATTATATATATATATATATAAAATATATATATATTATATATATATATATATAGGAGATTCTCATGAGATATAAAATTCTCGTGAGATTTTTATATCTCACGAGTGGCAGAACCCTCCCCAGGACCGTGAGCAATCCGACCCTCTCCAAATACAACAGCGGCTTTAAATAGATAGATCGGGATAGAGGGGGGATCTCTCGACTATAACTCCAAACCCTAATCTCCCAGTGACCCCCCCGGTCCTGCGCGCCGCCCCGACGCAGCCAGGCCACCGCTGGCCAGAGGCCGACAACGCGGGCGCGGACATAACCGAGAAGCAAAGGCAGCAACACGGTATCGCGGGGCCAACTTCGCAGTAACTTTCCGTCGCGCTCGTTCGACCAATAGTCGAACCGTCTTCGCAGGTAATTCGATAACCTATACAACTGTAATTCTCATCAGTTAGGTAGGTTTTATATAACCTCTATTGCTCGAAAAAGCGAACCCAAGTTCGATGAAAAACTGTCGAAGCAGGACATAATTTCTAGTCCAAGAACCCATTTGGAAGGAAGAATTTGGACAGTTTAATGAGAAACTTTAAGATCTGTTTGAAGAGATTCATAGACAACATATACAAGATGGAAACCCAACTCATAGTTTTATTTTTCATGGGTTATTTTGTGATTAATTCAGTTTCAAACTTTTAGAAAAAACTAGTTTCGAAACTATAGAAATTCGATAAAAACCCCCGGTACGACGTGCGTTCCGCCAATCCGGGCGTCGTGGTCAAGAGCAGAAAGCATCGAAAGGTGCGTATCGACTTCGTGGACGTGTGGGCCTTGACGAAATTCAAATTGGTTGCGGTGTGAGCGATGAATTTGATGCGTATCCGTCGAAATTTATCGTATCGACCTCTGTGCAAAGTCCTCAATTACTTGGTGCATATTTGTCAGATCGAGACAAAACTTGTGCCAACAGGACCGTATCATTTTTCTGGTCCTGTATGCCAAGTTTGGTCCGATTCAGAGACAGTTGATCGGATCGCCGTTTCGCGGGCCCCACGATCCGATTCAACGGGCAATTTGTGCACGGCCCATCGGAATCCAAAATTGGACATACCGTTGGGTTCGTATCATCAAAATGAATTCGTAGACATGTAGTTTGACGACTTTAGAGACCATTGACTCTGGCACGCTTTTCGGTGCAAAGCGGGTCCAATGGCGGATACCGTTTTGACCTGAAATTACCGTTTTGCTTCTGTTTCCGGAATTAGACTTAAGGACAGGCAATCCTAGCTAATTTGACCATTCTGAGAATGTTTGCAATATCCGTTTCAGCTTTCGGAGACAGTTGTGATGATGTAGATTTTATGGCTTATCAGTTGATGACAGTTTTGGATCTACGTGCAACCACCAGGCAAGATACCTTGCCTCCCTCTACAGTTTAATTTTTATGTTTATAGTCATCATGTTATTATTGTATTATCATAGATACTCTATTTGTTATAGATTTTATATGATTCATTAGCTTTATGGTTGACTTGATTTATCTATTTTCTATATACCGTGTTCACCAGTTTATGGTCTTGCTTGACTTAATAGTGTAGTTATACTAGACTTGTTCACATCATAATTCATGCTAGAGTGGTCCTTACCTGTGTCTTGACATGAGTCGTACCTGGTCTCACCTTTACCCTGACTGAGTCATGTCTTGGATTGAGTACGTGTAGTTGAACTGCTATTTCCCTGTATCATTTTTTCTCAACCAGAGAGTCCACACTCGGGACGAGGGTTGATCTGTTGCACCAGAGGGTCCACTCGGGATGAGAGTGTTTGTCATGTTCATTGGCACCAGAGAGTCCACTCGGGGCGAGGGTGTTTGCCTTGATCTGTTTATATCCGTGAGTCCACACTCGGGACGAGGATATTGTACTCGTAACAAAGAGTCCACATTCGAGACGAAGGTGCCTTGCCGTGAACTAACCAGAGAGTCCACACTCGGGACGAGGGTTAGTGATTAGAACTAATCAGAGAGTCCACACTCGGGACGAGGGTTAGTGATTAGTTCAAACCTGCGAGTCCACTCGGGGCGAGGGTTTGGTATTCCATTGATCTCGAGTTCATTTGTTCATCCACCAGTTCAGTTATGTGTAGTTGTTCTTGTATTCCAGTTCATAGTCACCTGTCAGTAGCCACTTGTCGATAGTCACTTGTTAGCAGTTTTGGTCGTAGTCTCTTGCCATGTTTATGTATTTTCCTGTTTATATCCTAGTTATAGTTTATGCATGACTAAACTGCTAGATAGGCATGTTTTTATGTATCTTACTATGTCCCCTGAGGACCTGATGATCTCTCCAGGTTAGTTATTGCGTGGAGTAGTTAGCAGTTCCGGATGGCGAATGATTACGACAATTGTGGGTTTCAGATGATTACGATATTGCTTGCGAGATTCAGGTATTGATACCATTGTTATTATCCAGCTCGTACTTACCTTCCATTATCATGAGATATTCTATTTATTAATTCAGTTTGTAGACTCTTGTTATATTCTTTGAGTCTTGTCGGACATATACGCTAGTGGGCTGCAGACCACGACCCATAGTTGTTCATTCGTGCTTATATTACTCTTGTGGGTTTGAGATATAGATTGCATTGCCATGATTTGGCAGTATACCATAGTCGTGACAGCGTTTCTGTATTCGAGTCGGGCTGGAGTCCGCTTGATGCGTAGCTGGCTTGCTTACGAGCTCGTATCCGAAAAGCGGGTGCGGGTCGTAACACTCTTGTTATAGTCTTTGGAGTCTTATCGGATATTATGCTAGTGGGCTGCAGACCACTACCTATAGTTGTTCATTCATGCTTATATTCCTCCTGTGGATTTGAGATATAGATTGTATTGCCATGATTTGGCAGTATACCATAGCCTTGACAGTGTTTACATATTCGAGTCGGACTGGAGTCCACTTGATACGTAGCTGGCTTGCTCACGAGCTCGCGTCCGAAAAGCGGGTGTGGGTCGTGACATCTGATGATCTACCATCTTGTTACACTTACTTGCTTGCTTGAGATTGAGACACTAGGCTTGTTATTGACCATAAGAGACTGTTGGCTTGTAGTAAAACTCTCATGTATCTAGACAGCCGTGACCGTACATCAAGGTGGGTTACACTTCAATGTACGTAGCTGGCTGTGTCTGTCCCCCGCTCTCCAGTATTCTGGTTTTGGGGCGTGACAAACATGCTAATTTCATAATCAACGTCAAAATAAAATCCTAGTTTAGAATTTTCACTTCCCTAAGTTTGATTTAAAACTTTTCCCATTTAAAATTTGAGTGGGAGTGAGTTCCATATACTAGATTGTTTGAATCGTTCCATTCTTCCCCTCCAAATAGCTACTTTGGCATTTTTTTATGGTTTCATAATAAATTATGAGTTTGAAGAGCCGATTTATCATATTTTAGGGTTTCCATAATAAAGAGAAAGAAAGAAAGAGTATGAGATTCGAAGAAGAAGAAGAAGAAGGGAGGAAGGAAGAGAGAGGTACCCATCTGCGATCACTCCAGTAGCTTCGTCTCCTCATCGGCCTCGTCTCTCTTAAGCCTCGTCTCCGCGTCGGTCTCATCTCGATCTTGGAAGAGAGAAAGAGAGAGGGTTCTTTGGTCAAATAGGGTTATTGACTTTTGGTTGTGTACATGTGGATTGTACATGTGTTCTATTAGATTTAAGACCAACAGTGCCATGTCAGCTTTCTGTTAAGGCTTGGACGGAATATTAGCACATGTACTGTAATACTCAGTAGTTAAAACATATGTTATTTTAATGTAAGGAATAATTGATGGAGAACTTCAATGTTATTATGCCCTAAGTTGGGGTACCACCCAAGCATTTGAGCCTATATAAATATTAGTATCGCTAAAATGTAACTTTTCTCATTATATAATAGTATGGATCTTTCTTAAGAATACATAGGAGGACTATAAAAGATAGTTGTTTTAATTATTCTAAATTTATTATACATAATAATAAAATTAGAATAATTAAGACAACTATCTTTTATAGTCCTCCTAAGTATTCTTAAGATAACCAAAGGACAACTCTCCTATTATTATTTTAAAACTATCTAACGATACGAAAGTGTTGGAGTACTGGGTGGGGTTTCCTGAGGTTACATGTAGGCAACTCTAGAGGGGGGTGAATAGAGTTTGCGTCAATAATAACCAATTTAAAAATTCAACTCTATAACAAGTCCAGAAAGCAACTACCAAGAGAGTAAGTAATCGGAGTAGTAATGCGAAAATTAATAGAGATCAGAAGAGCATATGCAAACACAACAATTTAACCTGGTTTCCCTCGTGGAGGACTAGTCCAGGCCTGAGAACTCTCGCTCAGGATTGAAATCCACTATTTGTGAAGTAGGGTACACACACATGCCTTTACTCAGAAGAGCACGCTAACTTCTTACAACTTCGTAGAGGCAAAACTTAAAATTGTCCAAGTGACTTCTTTACAACTCTTGCACAGAACTTATAGCTGAATCACACTTGAGCACCTTGGAGCATAGGAAGTTTTGTGGCTAGTAGATTGGAAGAGGAAGGCTTAGAATGTATTAGGCTTAGAAGTTTGAGAGTGAGATATGATTTGAAATGAGAGAAATCAAGCCACATATATACTAGTCTGGGGAGGCAGAATTCGGCCAGAATTCTGTCTCAAATATTCAAAAATTTGAACGTTGGACAACCTAGATCAAGGTGTTCCTAAAATTAGCATACTGAAATTTAGGGGGCAGACTTCGGCCCGAATTCTCATTCCCTTGGGCCAGAATGTTTATGTAGGCTAGAATGGTTTGGTTTGGTTCAGGGATTGTCTCATTTTTTATGGTGGAGTTTGGAGAAGTAAGTCTAGGATTAAGATGACTCAGTGCAACTCAACGTACGTTCCTAGACTCAATAAAATGAAAATTACAGACTCAGTACAAGTACATTTGCCATGTAACAACTTGTCGATGACGTCTGTCTTGAATTTGATATGTTGTAGATGATGTTCTTGTCTTGAGCTCGATGTGTCGTCTTGGATCATATCAGATATCATTTTGTTAATTCTCTAAATTAGGTTTACTGTGATCCAGTTTGGGTCAACAATCTTCTCCATTTTGATAATTGACAAAATGATATTTGTATGTCGCAATATTCATGCATGGACACATGTTGAAGGAAGTAAAATAGTTTGTACATATGATGTAGCTCCCCCGCAAATAGATATTTCAGTTTTTGTTTTGATACAAAATTCTTATCCAAGCACAACATAATTCATAATATCCAACAACATATACAAAATCACATTAATCAAATATCTATTATTTTTCCCCTTTGTCATTTAGCAAAATGAATCCTAGCTCCCCCGTAAAGAGAGGAAAAAAATAGACAAAGTGAATATAGCAATCACACAACTATAACAATAACCAACCATTGATAGAGACAACTAGCAGTTTTGATAAACCAAAATAAAGAAACTATAAGTCATACATATGAAATGACAAACTGAAGTCATAAACTAAAACATAGTAGAAATAGTGGTAAAAATATAAAATGACAAAGCAAAACTAAAAGTGAACGTCAGAAGTAGCAGCAGGTAGAAGACCACAACCATCACGGAGCATGAGAGTGGGATGGACCGGCCGAATCAGATGGCTCGCTGGCAGAGCGACGAGGATCAACAAACGTCGCATCAGGATCCAAATATCTCATGGCCCATGGGTCGTCAATCCGGTAGCCTTCGCAAGAAGGGTCCCAACCCGTAGGAAACAAAATAGTGGGAAGCCAGGCCATGTTGTACTGGAAATCATGCAGGGTGTTGCTGATGGCGCTCATCTGCAGAGTGGTCCGATAATCTAGCTGGGTGTAGCGATCGTCTTCCAAACGGAAGCGGTCGCGCAATATGTCGCGGATGGAGTCGAGGGTGGCAAGAGGCTCAGGCTGTGGGGCATCTGAGTCAGAAGATTCTTCCTCAACTGGAGCAGAAGGGACAGGAGCAGGGGCAGTCCTATGAGCCTTGGACAGAAAGGCAGGAGCTGCTAAAAAATGACACTCATCCAAAGGGATATTGAAGGCACGAAAGATCATAGGAAGATACATCGCATAAACAAGCGATTTTGGCTTCTTCCTTGCACGAATCATCCAATCCATCATCATACGAGGAAAATTGAAAGGGATGGTGAAGTAAAGATAATAATGGGCAGTAATCTCATGATAAGTAACATCATCCGTAGATCTTACTTTCGGCAGGATGGAAAAGAAAATGATGCGATAAAGTTCATAGAAATGGTTGTTGAGATACTTAGCCCGAAGTTTATAAAGGCGGGTGTTGGGTTCACACATCATATCCTTCAACCCTTCAAGTGTGATATCACCAACAAATTGGAAATCCCGAGTATCAAAAATACGCTCCAAGAATTGGGGTCAGGGAGTTCAAGATATTCAGCTATGTCAAAGTCATCAAACATAATATCAATGCTGGCGACCTGAGAGTAGATTCTTCGGTCGTCGTGGGTCAAATTGCAATGAAACATTTGAATTGCATTGAGGTAAATGAGTGACAATGTGGACACAAGTTCATCAAGACATAGATCCTTGAAGTTAGGATCAAATTCAAAAAATATAGTAAAATTGATTGGATGTCCCACAACAACACTACATGAGCGAAAATCGAAATATCACTCATTAGAGGCTTCTAATGAAACAAAAATATTCTCATTGTACGTGTTGGCATTGGGAGGAGGAGGAGGATTGAACAATGGGTGAATAGGATTTGGAGGAGGAGAAGGAGGGTTTGATGATGAAGCTGTTGACCCAAATCACAGTCAACCAAATATTGACAAATTGATAATATAATACTTGCCATAATTCAATATGACACATCAAGACAAAAATTAGTGCAAGACGGACGTCGGCTCTCTCCTGCAGCGTACTCAATTTTAGAGTCTGTATTATTTTACATTTATTGAGTCTAGCTAAATGTAAACTGAGTAGCACTGGATATTCTGGGCTTAAATCTTATCCCCAAACAAAACCAAAAGCTCCTCCAAGCTAAAACTAGCCCACATAGGCCCATTGGACTTTCTGTCAGCATGGAGACATAGTTCGGGCCGAACTCTGCCTCCACAAAGAGTTCGGGCTGAACTCTGTCCCCTAAATTATAGGACCCTAATTTTTAGGGTCTGCTGTATGCTAGTTATCCAAAGGCCAAAAAATTGAATTCTTGACACAGAATTCTGGCCGAATTCTGCCAATCCCAACTAGTATAAATAGGCCTTGAATTCTCTCATTTTCAATCATCCAATTTTCTTCTCTTCTCTATAAGCCTCATACAAGCCTTAACCTTCTCATCTACTAGCCACAAGCGTCCTAAGCCTAAAAGTGCTCAGTGCTATTCAGTTAGGAGTTTGTGCAAGAGTCAAGAAAGTCGCTTGGAAAATTCCAAGCATCGCCACAACGATCTTTGTAAGAAGTTGACGTGCTCTTTTGAAGAAAAGGCACGGGGTGTAACTACTATTTCACAAATAGTGGATTTAATCCTGAGCTAGAGTTCTCAGGCCTGGACTAATCCTCCACGAGAGAAACTAGGTTAAAAATCGACTGTATTTGTGTATGCTCTCTTAATCTTTTCATTTTCGCTGATTATTTACTGTTGGTGAAAAGAGTTTAATTTTATTTGGATATTATTGTTATAAACTCTATTCACCCACCTCTAGAGTTGCCTACCTGTTCTTCAATTGGTATCAGAGCTCTGTTCTCTTAACAAAGACTAACATCCTAGAGCTGATTTATGGTAACCATACAACCTCTGTTTTCCAACCATGGTGAGGGATAGTCCACTCATAGGCCACCCCTATTTGATGGAACCAACTACACCTATTGGAAAACTAGGATGAGTTTCTATTTCAAGTCTCTAGACTTTGACCTGTGGACCATTGTCACTGACGGTTACAAAAAGCCCGCCAGAATAGTTTTCGAGGAAGATCTCATCGAAAAATCCAACAACAAATATTCTGACGAGGAAAAGAAACATGCGAGTCTAGATGCTAGAGCTATTAATGCACTTTTCTGTGCAATAGACATGAATAAATTTAACATGGTCTCGACATGCACCACCTCGCACGAAGTATGTAAGCTTCTGGAAGTGACGCATGAAGGAACCACTCAAGTCAAGGAATTTAAGATCAGTCGTCTAACTCAAGAATACGAGGCGTTCAAGATGAAGCCGAATGAGACGATCATCCATATATGTTCACAAGGTTCCTTGACGTCATCAATCCTCTGTCATCTCTTGGCAAATAATACACCAATCATGAGAAGATCCGCAAGTTACTCAGGGGGCTACCGAAGATCTGGAACCCTAAGGTAACAACAATTATAGAAGGCAATGATCTCACCAAAGTGACTATGGAAACTTTGATGGGAAAGCTGATGACCCACGAGCTCAACCTCAAAGACTTCAACAAACCGGCTCCAAAGGCAAAAGAGATTGCCCTAAAAGCTCATCGTCGAAGGGCTGATCCTGAAGAGACTGACGAAGACAATTCAGAAGGTGATGATCAAGCTCTTTTAGTCCGCAACTTCAAGAAGTTCATTCGTTTTAATCGAAGGAAGAAGGAACAACAAGAAGACGACGAGAAAGAATCAACTTGCTACGGCTGCAAAAAGACTGGACACATTCGAAAGGAATGTCCCTTCGCAAAGAAAGGTAACAGATATGAGAAGCCCTACAAGAAGCCTTTTTTGAAAAAGTATGCCAACATTAGTATTTGGCACGAGAGCGAAGCTAGTGATTCTGAGGAAGAAGATGACTCTCCTCGAGACACTGCTAATGTCTGCCTAATGGCAACATCCGAGAAGGTAACTAGCGTAACTCTTTATGACTTTACTTTTGATGAACTTGGCGATGCGTTTAATGACTAACTAAATGACCACAAGAAAGTCATTAGTAAATATAAGTATGCCAAGGAAAAAATCAAAGGCTATGAAATAGAGATTCAAAATCTTTCTTCTTTACTTGATAATATTAGAGACACTCCATCCACAGAAGTCACTGATGAGGTGTCCAAGCTTAAGTTAAGCTTACATGATGTCGAAACAATGATTGAGAAGTAAACACATGAGATCTCAGCACTCAACAAAGTGCTTGCTGAAGAAAAGAACAAACACAAGATCTCTATTGCTAAGATTGATGGTCTAAATGCTAAGTGTAATAAACTGAATGCTGTCTCTAAGAAATTAGAGATCAATTTAGGGAAACATATTGCTCAACCTCAAATCCAATCACACAGTCACAAAACACACACAAAACACAAGACCACTCATAATAGTAAAACACGTCACCCATATGCAGCACGTAACCATGCTTGTATATACACGTACTCCTATGCAGCACGTAAACCACATACACGTAGACATCATTCTCAATCTACTCATAACTATTATACTGCTGCTACACATAGTCACTATCCTGCTGTTTCACATAACTATCACCATACTGCACATAGACATAACTATTATCCTACTGCTATATATAGTCACCATCCTGCTGTTTCACATAACTATCACCATACTGCATATTGACATCACTATCAATCTGCTCCTAACACAAATAGGCATGCTACTTGCACATACTGTGGATTACATGGTCATATCTTACCACAGTGTAGAATTAGAAAATTAGTTGATATTAATCTATATGCATGGGTACCGAAGACTAATATTTCAGGACCCACAAGAACTTGGGTAGCAAAGGTCACATCTACTCGTGATGTAGGTGGACCTTCCTTCCTCAACTAAAAGCAAGTAGATTTTCGATAGTGATGCTCGCGACATATAACTGGAGACGTAAATCTTTTCGTATCACTGTCGATGAAGAGGGAATGATATGTATCCTTCGGTAACAATTTAAAGGGCTACATCATAGGTAATGGTACTATTGGTTATCCTCCTTCTTCTGTAATAAATGATATCTGCTTAGTGACCGAGTTAAAGCATAACCTGCTCAGCATAAGTCATCTTGCTGATCATGAATATGATATTAACTTTGGACAGAATAAATGCTACATTTATGATAGGTCAACGGAAGACATTACTTTTGAAGGGATAAGAGAAGATAACATTTATATTTTCTATCTATCTAGAAATACTTACAGTGCAGGAAGATGCCTCTACGCCCACAAGGATGAAAGACTGTTGTGGCACCAGCGTCTTGGTCATGCCAATATGGATACCATATCCAGGCTATCGACAAAGAAGCTAGTAAGAGGTCTGTCCGATATCACATTCAAGAAGGATACAGTATGTGCCGAATGTGAACTGAATAAGGCAACCAAATCTTCTTTTAAAGCCATAAACACTGTAAGTACTACTAGACCCTTACAATTACTGCACATAGACTTATTTGGTCCCAGTAGAGTAGCCAATTTTGGTGAAAAACTCTATGCTTTTGTTATTGTAGATGATTTTTCAAGATTTACTTGGGTTTTCTTCCTTTCAAACAAAAGCGATGCTATTTTAGTTTTCAAAATCTTTGCAAAAAAGGTACTAAACGAAAAAGGCTACATCATTACTCGAATCCGAAGTGATCATGGAGGCAAATTCAAAAATTTTAATTTTGAAAAGTTTTGCGAAACAAATGGTTTTGATCATGAATTTTCTTGTCCTAGAACTCCTCAACAAAATGGTGTTCTGGAGCGAAAGAATAGGATTCTTGGCGATATGGCTAGAGTCATGTTGAATAATTTTTCACTTCCGAAATATTTTTGGACAGAAGCTGTCAGTACAGCTTGCCATGTTTTAAATAGGGTGCTTATTCGACCTATTTCGAAGAAAACACCCTATGAAGTTTTGGTTTGGTAGGACTCCTAATGTCTCATATTTTAGAGTATTCGGTTGTCGTTGTTTTATCCTAAATACCAAAGACAACTTAGGCAAGTTTGATGCCAAAGCTGACGACGATATTTTTCTTGGCTATGCTGCCAAGAGTAAGGGATATAGAGTGTTCAACAAACGCTCAGTGATTGTAGAAGAATCTACTAATGTGACTTTTGATAAAAAAATAGTACAACAGATATCCCCGACGATGATGTTGAACCATCAACTTCCACGCCGATGAATACCACCCCTGCAACCAATCACTACCAGAATAAGTCATATTAGCGACGCCAGAAAACGTCGCTAAAATGACAAAAAATGTCACTAAAACTGTTTACCGATGTATTTAGCGACGTTTTTCTGTGGTCGCGGAAAACCATGTCGCTAACAGGCAAAACGTCGGTAATCGTCGCTCTTACCGACGCTTACCGACGTACTTAAACGTCGGTAATCCTGTAACGTTTACCGACGTTCACCGACTGTCACTCCCGTTTTTCGTTATACGTATTTTCGTATGCGTATACGAGATTTCTGGCATTTACCAGGTGGACCGTAGTTAGACTTGTTTTGCTTAGCCTAGTCTTGGTTTAATCTTAACTTGGTTTATTTGATTGGTTGGTTCAATTTGACTTGGTTTGGCTTGGCTTGGCTTGGTTTGGTTTGATATGGAGAGGGTTGATATATAAGTCAACTCCTTCTCTCTCTCTTCTCATTCACTTCTTCATTTAGTTCTTCATCTTCTTCATTTACTCCTCCCACCTACCAAGTCCTAGGCAAGTGCAACTTGCTTCATGATGGATCTCAAGTTTTATTGTTCCATTCTCTTTCTTACTTGATTTTAAGTCTCTTTAGAACTTGTCATTTTTAGGTTTGGTGGAGGGATTTTTGTAGATCTAAGTTTGTAGTCTTTTCGGTTTTCTTGGGTTTCGATCTACCAAACTTCATTATTTTCAAGTTTTGATTGTTTTATGTTGTAGATAATATGATTTTACCTAAAATGGACCTTTGAAAAGTTAGATTTCAACTTGTTTTGAGGAAGTTATGGCCAAAATAAGATTGGGACATTTTCTAGTTCATCTGTCCTGAATCTGGCAGGGACGATAAATAGTATCGTATGAATAGTATCGCAGGAATGAATAGTGCCACAGGAATAAATAGTGCCGTATGGATGCATAGTGCCGCATGGCTTGTATAGTGTCGTAGGCTTGCATAGTGCCACAGGAATGAATAGTGCCATAGGAATGAATAGTGCCGTATGGATGTATAGTACTGCATGGCTTGCATAGTGCCACAGGAATGAATAGTGCCGCAGGAATAAATAGTACCGCATGGATGCATAGTGCCGCATGGCTTGCATAGTGCCATAGGATGAATAGTACTACAGGCTTGCATAGTGTCGCATGGATGAATAGTGCCGCAGACTTGCATAGTGTCGTATGGTTTGTATAGGGCCGCATGGATGAATAGTGCCGCATGACTGCATAGTGCCTATTTTGGTTATTTTTGGCTGTTTTATGTCCTATTTGGCTGAATTGTGGCCAGAATTTCTTTCAACTCACAACATGAAAGTTGTAGATCTTTTCATTGGCTTCACGAATATGTTACTAGCTATTTTATGCAAGTTTCTCTCATTCATGATAATGTAAGGATAGAATACAATAGTGGCCTGTTAAGGCACACTCTTAACAAGTAACAAGTAACATGACATGATAGTGGCCCGTCGTGGCGCACTCTTGACAAGCAACCTTGGCATGATAATATATGATAGTGGTCCGTCGTGGCGCACTCTTGATAAGTAAACCTAATATGATAATCTTAATATGTTGTTGTGACGGCTATCTTGACTTGCTGAGTAACTCTTGTCTTGACACCGTGGGTGTTTGTGCTTGTGTAAGCTACATGTCTCGTCTTGCATCATTGTAGGAGCGTAAAAAGTGTTTCAATGAGGGAGTCATCTCAGTCATAAGTGGCCCGCTTTACGCCTAACAAAGCAGGGAATTTCTTTACGCCCAAGACAAGGCTAATTGTATTACGCCTAAGTAGATTGATCTTTTTACGCTTGGGTCTACACCGATGATTTTACGCCAAGGACTGAAGCAGCCTCTTTCACGCTGGACAAAAGCCATCAAATCTCGCATTTAAAGCTGACTTTGACATGAAGATATCAATGATGGCATTTACCACAGAATTCAATGGAATTTGTCTCATACAAAGACCATTGTTGTCGTTTATAGAGATCGAGCTACTTTATGCTCACTGAATGGTTTCTTTTACGCACGGGGTTTTACATGAGTCTTTACGCTCATAAAAAACAATGTGTGCATGAAGTCTATTTGAGCCATTTTACGCTCAAGGTTATTCGATAACCGCTTTACGCTGGAAACCCATGACAGAGCTAGTTTACGCTCATCTTTTTACGCCCGACTCGTTCTGGCCAGTCTGGAACGTGGTGTGCCTACGTGGTCTTCATGCCACCTATTTCGAAGAATGTGTGTACATGTATCCTATTCTTACTGAAATGATGGAACACGTGTCAGCACATACAGAGGATGATTCTGATCGTGGAGGGCAGTTGTTAGCGTAAAGACAGATGTTGATACTCTTTTACGCACGAAAGCCCCAGTCTATAAATAGACTCATTTTTCTCATACGACAGACACAGAGAGAGAGACAGAAGAGAATACAGAGATCAGAGCTTCGAGATTTTGATCCTCTGGAGCATTCTTCTTCAACTTTTCTTCCAGAACAAAGTGAAGCAAAGCAGGAAAGCATTCGGCCTCGCCATCAGTGCCCAAGTGCGTCGATACCTTTCTGGTGCATTAGTTCTTCCAAATTGTTCTACTTCAAGCAGTGATCTTCATCATCATCATATGGTCCAATGAACAAAGTGATCATTTACGAATCAGACTTCCATAGCAATACTTTTCCAGAATCAAATTAGTACTCCCTGTACTTTTCTTTTCTTCTTGTTTTTGTTTTCAAAAGCCAATTCCTCCAAGGCATTTTGTTAATCGAAATAATCATGTCTAAGGCATGGATTCCTGATGACCACGGTCAGGGATTCATACTGAATCTAGCTAGGATTAATGACTAGATTGATCAAGTAGTTCATGAAGAGACTTTTCCAATTACCTGTTGCCCTTTTGATCCCGGCCTTATATATAATATATACATGGGACTTGGAGCTATCTGTCATGATGAGCACATTTTCAGTCCACCGTCGAGTGAGGCACCTCCTTAGGACACATGTATCTTACTGCAGTGTGTCTGCTATACTTGTTTTTCTTTTTGTTGGGGTCACTCATGTAGCAGCAGACGGGTAACTGGACTTGGAAATCTTATCGCATCTTGTTAGTAACTAGGCTTGTGATAACCCTAGTTAGTTAAAGTATCAAGCCGTACTCATTGCTTGACCGTGATTATTGGATGGAGTCCAATCTTGTCTAGTCTTGTTTAGATCTAGTATATGGTTATCTCAGGACATGCTTGCTTATGCTTTACTTATTCCATAATTGGTTAGAGACTAAGCTCTGTTCAGGTGAAGGGTTACAACCCCGGTCCTTGTTTGGTTTACGGATTGTAACTTGGCTACCGAAATAGTCCCTTAGTTGTCTTATCGTTTATCACCTTGTTTTCTCTAACGCATGTCTCTTATTATCAATTATGTTTTTATGTGCTAATATGCTGGTTTTAGTTCTTAAGTGAAGCCTCCCTTGTGGCACTTGCTCTTCTAGGTTCTGACCCAGCTGGTTTTGTATGGCCAGATTTCGGAGCAGCACCCGAGGATCTTCCGGCCTTCCAGCCAGATGGTGAACACTAGTAGAAACCCTGACAACGAGTGGGTTTAATTTTGCTCTCCCGCTCTATTGTAAAATTAACCTTTTGAGACGTTTAGGCCGTCGAGCAACTGTTAGCTCGTGTTGAATACTTATATTTTTTGTCTGTCTACGGGCTGTAACATGATTAACAAATCCTAGGGTTGATCATGTATAACTTAAACTCTTGTTAGTCTTCGTATTTTGTATGACTAGCTTCATGATCATCTGAATATGTAATGTATGGGATGCCTTACTTTGTATGTCTGATGATCTACCATCTTGTTACATTTATTTGCTTGCTTGAGATTGAGACACTAGGCTTGTTCTTGACCATAAGAGACATATGGCTTGTAGATAAACCCTCATACATCTAGACAGTCGTGACCGTATATCGAGGTGGATTACACTTCTATATACGTAGCTGACTGTGTCTGCCCCCGCTCTCCAGTATTCTGGTTCTGGGGCGTGACACCGACGCCCCGTCAGGTTAAGGCACATTGGTTTACAGAGAAGCTATATTTATGGGGGAGCTATTATTACGGGGTGTTTGCAAAAACAAAAGTATGATATTTATTTCACAAACTTTGTAAAGAATATTACAAGAATTCTGGGAAAGTACAACTATAGGAATCCGATCTGAAATGACGATCGCTTTATCCCTTGGACGATGTGAACTTTGAAGACTTGAATTTCTGAAGAACGCAGCAGCACTTGGACAAAAACTCTGATTTTTCTTGATTGTGTAGAATCCCCTGCTGAATGGAAACGAAACTCTATTTATAGAGTTCTGAAATAACTGTTTTGGGCAGTTATTCTGGAGAGCGCCTGATTGAAGTGCGCCTGTTTTGAGCACGTATGACAAACTGTGCCTGTTTTTACTCCGTTATCACGAACGTGCACCAACTGCTTTAGACACGTGGCATTATTTGATTGAAATGCGCTTGGTCGTGTACAGTTAGTGGGACACGTGTTGGACATGTAGAGTGGTAGTTAGACGTTGAATTAGTCAAAGTGCGCCTGTTTCAGGGACACGTGGTAAGCTCTGAATTGATGTTGTTTTGAACTGCGCCTTCTTCGTAGGCGCAATCTGCAAAGTGTGCTGAGTTTGGATAGAAGTAGGCGCAATCTGCGAAGTGTGCTTGATATAGTAAAAAGTAGGCGCAGTTTGTTGATAGCGCCTAGTTCTTTGATGTAGGCGCAATCTGTTTAGACAGCTGTCATATCTTCCTCGAGCGCCGCGCCATCATAGGAATGATAGCGCCGTCTCGATCTTCGTGATTGTCGGGTAATGATGACTCCTCGTCAGCTAAGCGCGGTTTGTGAAATGCGCCTCTATGATGCAGAAATAGGTGCGTTCTGTGTTTGTTGATGACGTAGGCGCCATTTGTTTGTAGGGTCGTTCTGATTAATCTGTTGAATTTAACTTAGGCGCGGTTTGATTTTTTGGACCTACAAGACCCCCTTCAAAGTTTTCGAATTTTGAATTTTCAAAAGTTCGAAATACTTTGAATTTTCCATATGACCAAGTCAAACCGTGCTTGATATTTGAAGAAGTTGCGCAGTTTAAGGCGAGAATGGATCTTCAGGCTGAATAGGCGCAATCTGTTTAGGCGCGTTTCGTTGCGGCTGTTTAGTCAGAGGTAATGTCTGCTGGGGATTTTAATGAATGAACCTTTAGATTCATCGAAGGGGGGTGAACAGTCACCTCGATTCACGAAGAGAGGGGGGTGAACAGTCACCTCGATTCACGAAGAGTCAGTAGGCTAGTATAAATAGTACAGGACTCATGAAGAATTTTATCACTGCCTTCAACAGGAAAGATGTCTTCCAACAACATGTCTGAGGAGACTGAAATCGTGCCGAAAGCCGAGAGCGTCACCGGGGAACCTTCTGCTGGGACGGAGAAGGGCGAAGGGTCGTCTGCACCCAGGCTTCTCGTTAACTCAGTCTTACCGGATCAAAAGGAGGTGGGCGAAGGCTCCTCTGCACCAAAGCCTTCACAGGATATCCTCGACTTTCTGGTAGAGCCGGGGAAAACGGCGGAAGAAGAGGCAAAGAGGATAGCTTTCCTCAAATTCTTGCTGAGTTCAGGCAAAGATGTCTTCGACTCCTTTGCTGATTTTGCTTGTGAGAAGGAGGGGCTTGACCCTCGTCCTAAGTTTGATAGGGATGATAGTGATCTCCCTTAATGTAATGTAATATCTTCTTTGAAAATAAAAAGAAATTTTATTTACATTGTCTGTCAAGAAATCTTTACACATTTATACATAGTATTTCTTAAGAAATTTGCCATTGATAGGCATCATAGCTACTCTGCCATCCATCTCTGCTAACTGGTAAGCACCATTGGAAAACACTTTGTTTACAACAAAAGGACCTTCCCACTTGGCATCGAACTTGCCCTTACTCATGTGAGTCATAGTCATAGGACGTCTGACTGTAAGGACCAAGTCACCTTTTTGAAATGTTCGTACTTTAACTTTGCGATTAAAGGCTTTTGAGATACGGGCCTGGTATAACTCAATGTGCTGTTGAGCCAAAAGCCTCTTTTCATCAAGTGCCTCCAATTCTTGCAATCGAAGTAGATCGTTGTTCTCCGTTGTAAGTTCATTGGCAATGGCTATCCGCAGAGACGGGATTTGAATTTCCAGTGGCAGAACTGCTTCACAACCATACACCAAGGAGAAAGGTGTACAGCCGGTAGGATTGCGAACTGTAGTGCGATAAGCCCATAAACATTCGCCAAGCTTCTCACTCCAATTCTGTTTGTTAGTAGAGACAAACTTCTTGAGGAGTTTGATAATGGTTTTATTGAAAGCATCAGCTAAACCGTTTGCTGCAGGGTTATAGGCTGTCGAAGCAACATTGTCGATGCGATGATCGTCACAGAACCGGGTAAACTTTTGACTAATGAACTGAGGTCCATTGTCATGAATGATTCGCTGCGGTACACCAAACCTGTATATCACATGGTGTTTGATGAAGTTGATGACACTGCTGGTTTTGACTTCAGCCAGAGGTATAGCCTCAGCCCACTTAGAGAAGTAGTCTGTGATGGCCAGGATAAACCGATGCCCTTTAGAAGAAGGAGGGTTGATTGGGCCTATGATGTCCATGCCCCAAGCTTCAAAAGGCCAAGAAGCAGTCGTAGGATGTAGAAATTCTGATGGTTGATGAATGAAATCTGCATGAACCTGACATGCTCTGCATTTCTTTGCGTATTCAACAGCATCGGATACCATAGAAGGCCAATAATAGCCCATACGACGAATACGATCTTGCAATTTAGGACCAGGTTGATGCGCTCCACAAACACCATCATGAGCTTCACGTAGTATTTGTTTTGCTTCATTACCAGCAAGACAACGTAATAGTAGACCATCATAAGTTCGTCGGTAGAGAGTTTTTGTTATATGATTATAATAGAAACGGAGAGATCGTCTTCGAATGCTGGTGGCCTCTTTGGGATCCTCAAGCAATATTCCATAAACTGTAAAATCAATGAAAGGAGTTCTCCAATCTTCATTGATGATATTGACCTCAGCAGAATTACTAAACTCAATATTGTGATTATTTTCAATACAAAATAACTCTCTGTTGGAAATAACAACCAATTGCTGTCTTTGGACAGGAATCGCCAAGACTGCTGCAAGGTTTGCTAGAGCATCTGCTTCGGTATTGTAAGCCCGACGAACGTATTCAATATAGAAAGCTTTGAAGGAAATGGCCATAGCAATGGCTGCTTCATGATACGGAATCAAATCTTGATGACGAACTTCATATATTCCTCTAACCTGGTTAACAACCAGTTTAGAGTCACCGTATACTTCAAGATATTGGATGTCTAATTGTTTAGCCAGTTGAAGGCCGATAAGCAAAGCATTATACTCTGCAATATTGTTGGAACAAGGTTCATCCAAAGAATAAGCCCGTTGAATAGTTAGTCCTTCTGGCGAAACGAGCACAATCCCTACTCCTGCTATAATAATCCTATTTGGTCCAATTCTGGAAGCTCCGTCAAAGAATAGACGCCATGTGGGAAATTCTTCCGAGATCAGATTTGTTTCAAGCGTCTCATCAGGAATCTCGTCGTAGAGTTTAGAAGTCTCAGTAACAGGATGAGCAGCTAAGAAGTCAGCAAGGGCTTGTCCTTTAACTGACTTTTGAGGGACGTAAATCATGTCGTGTTGGGCAAGTAAGATAGCCCATGTAGCCAGCCTTGAATTGAGAGTACTGGGCTTCTTCATGAGTACCCGTAGAGGGTTAATTCGGGAGATGACATGGATTGTTTGACCAATTATATAGTGTCTTGTCTTTTGTACAGCGAACATTAAGGCTAAACATTCTTTCTCAACCATGCTATATCGATGTTCGGCACCGATCATAGTACGACTGAGATAGTATATAGCCTGTTCATGTCCTTCTTTGTTCTTTTGGGCAAGTAAAGCACCCAATGAGTGATCCATTGCTCTGACATACATTAAGAAAGGTATGCCGGAGATTGGTGGCACCAAGACTGGTGGGCTCATAAGATATTGTTTTATGTCATCAAATGCTTGTTGACATTCTTCGGTCCAAACGAAAGATACACCTTTCTTCATGAGTTGTGTAAACGGTCTGCATCGTCCAGATAAATTTGAAATGAATCTCCTGATGTACGCAAGTCGACCTTGAAATCCTCGTAGCTCTTTTAGGTTGCGTGGAGGACGCATCTCGTGAATGGCTTTGATCTTCTCAGGATCTACGTGTATACCTTTAGAGGTAATAATGAAGCCGAGAAATTTACCACTAGAGACACCCAAGAATGACTTGGTGGGATTCATTTTGAGTTGATGTTGGCGCATGAGATTGAAGATAGTTCTCAGGTCTTGAATGTGATCTTCCTTCAGACGACTTTTGACAGCAATATCATCAACATAGCATTCAACAGTCTTTCTCAAATGATCTCGAAAGATAGTGCTCATGGCTCGTTGATAAGTTGCACCGGCGTTCTTGAGACCAAATGGCATCACAGTGTAGCAATAAACTCCTCGAGGAGTACGAAAAGAAGTATGCTTTTCATCGTCAGGATTCATCTTAATTTGATTATATCCAGAGAATCCATCCATAAAAGATAACCTCTCGAACCCACAGGTATTGTCAATCATGACATCAGTGATTGGAAGGGGAAACTCATCCTTTGGACAAGCGTCGTTCAGATCCCGAAAATCAATGCAGACTCTGATTTTCCCAGTCTTCTTCAAAACTGGAACAACATTAGCAACCCAGTCTGGATGTTGCTCTTCACGAATAAAGCCACAAGCGATGAGCTTTCGAACTTCTTCATCAATTGCATCCATCATTTCAGGTTTGAAGCGCCGTTGTTGTTGTTTAACAGGTTTCGCATTAGGTAATATATTCAGCTTGTGCGTAGCAATTTTGGGATCTAAACCTGGCATGTCTTCATAGCTCCAAGCAAAGACATCAATATATTCGCGAATGAGAAGAATCAACTCCTGCTTATCATCTTCGGGGAGATTCTTACTAATGAATATAGGACGGGATATACCGTTTTCTTCTACATCAATCTGGATTAGCTGATCTTCAGTAGGTGGTTCTCGTTTTTCAAACCGGAGCTTCCACTGATTGTCCATCTTTTGTACCCAAGGATCAGTTTCAGGGCTTTCTTCGAAGTCATCATCAGTAGCATCGTTGTTGATATCTGGAAATTCAACTGAGACCATGTTGGAGGATATGGCAATACGATGTACGTGACCAATGCTAGTGTCAGAATCCCATGAAACTGTATCAGAAGAAACAGTACGTTCATCGTCATCGGATTCAATTATCTTAGGAGCTGTAGCCATAGCAGGAAATATAAATACATAACCAAGGCCGAGCTTATTCCTCTTGCTAGTAACATGAATAGGGGTTCGTCTCCCTCTTCCATAGTTGAGTCCACTCTTGAAATCATATCCCATTTTACGAATGATCTCTTTAGACTGAGTGCTGTAACGACGGAGTTGTAAATGTCCCGTGTCATCGTTTTTGCAGTCTTCGGTATAAGAAAACTTTTGTTCTGGTCCTCTAATAAAGATTATTGGACTTTCGTCAGCTTTTCGAGCAGGAACTATAAAGTATGAACTATCCGTTGATTCCAATGATACATCTGTTTGGTAAGATTGTACAATTTCAATTGTGAGTGGCTTCAACCTATCTAACATATTTAAGTAACACTCAGCATGATATAACACATCAGTATACTGTAAAGGAGATGCATCTTTATTGATATTTACAACAGTGTTTACAGTAGGACCTTTAGCCTTAGCAGGCTTAGTCAAATTGATAACAAGAGGGGGAGAAGAAGAACGAGGAGGAAGAGAAGGCTTGTTACGACGAAGGTCGATAACAAGTGGCTCAGAAGAGGTGAGCTCCCTTTTTCCTTGGTCAGTCATAGAAATTGTCTTCTTGGCAGGAAGTCGAATGACCAGTGGTTCAGCATGTGAAGGCTTAGAGACGCGCCCTTTGACAGGAATCACAAGAGTATCCTGTGACTTTGGTTCTTGTTCCTTTTTGCTAGGAGGAAGATAGATGGTTAGTGGTTCAAAAGAAGAGGGTTGAGAAACACACCCTTTAACAGGAATTACAAGAGTGTCTTGAGATTCAGTTCCCTGCTCTTCTTCAATGTCTAAAGCCAAAACAACTTTCATGAACTCGTCTTTGTACATGCGAGCATCGTTGCAGTATGCTTCGACGCCCTTGAAAGGATAGAGATCAGCAACTTCTTTTTGGACTTCTCCTTTGTCATCAACATACTTGAAACATTGATGAAGAGTTGATGGCACAATATTATGCTCATGAAGGAATGGTCTTCCCAGAAGAGCATTGTAGGAACAACCATGGTTATCAATGATGTAAAAGGTAACCTTTGTACGAAGATTGCCTATTTGGAATTTTAGGCGAATCTTGCCCAGAGGTTCACTTCTTCCTTGATTGAACCCCAGAATAGTAGTGATTGTGCCAGTAAGACTGCGCACAGGAATTTTCAAAGCATCCAACATTGTTTTAGGCATAATGCTGAGTGCAGAGCCTGGATCTATCAGGATACGATCGACCTTCATGGTATCAACGTACCCTGTGAAATACAAAGGGCGATCATGTCGATTATCTTCCAGGAGCATGTCATCTTGCGTGAAGGTAATATTTGGAATTAATTCCAACACGCTATGACAATGGAGACAAGAGAGAGGCTCTTTCTCCGGCTTCTTCAGAATTTCAAGACAATTTTCTGCCTGCAACAAAGCTTCACTTAACGTCTCTCGAGTTTCCTTAGAGAGGCGCAAGAGCTCGAATATTGACAATCTGGCAGGAGTATTGGCCAGTTGAGCCAGTATGTCAAAGTTATACGGCTTCTCGAATCCGAGAGAAGTGGACTTTTTGAGAGCTTTATCGAAACGAACCGGTTGTTTCCCTTTATCAGTAACTGCTGGTTTAACAGGAGGAGGAGTTGAATTAGTTGAAGATGAAGAGGGTTGAGTTTCAGGAGGTGTGTCAGGAGTGGAAGATGAAGATGGAGTTTCCTGATTCTCTGGGTATTCCCGTAAATAGGGTTTACCAGACCTGGTACCCAATAAGATATCTTCTTCATTTAATGGTTCAAGAGAAACCATATTACAACTTTTAAACTTGCCTTTGGAATTTTTCTTTTGTTTAGATGAAGAAGAGGCGGAGGATTCAAAATCTGAGACCAGATCTGGATGAATCCACAAGATTTCCCCTTTAGAAGTAGATAAAGGGACTAGTCCTTCATTTCGAAAAGGTGGAAGGTTTACAAGCTCGAGAGTGGTTCGAGGAATGGGAACTACACCATCTTCTATCTGCATTGGTGGAAATTTGCCGAACTGAACAGAGACGACATTAGCCGTTACCGTCTTTTCGTCCTGTTCGAGGGTTACTGCTCCGGATTTGATCATCTCTTGTATTTTTCCTTTAAGCACATAACATGCTCGAGTAGGATGTCCGATAAATCTGTGGTAAACACAATACTTAGGATGATCAGTCTTACCAACCTCTTCCGGCCTTTTAGGGTCGGGTAATTGCAGTTTGTTGCTTTTTGTAAGACATTCAAAGATACCCATGATGTCATCTTCATCGAAAGAGTATTCTTCTTTAGGACGTGGTGCTCTTTGAGGTTGTTGTGATGGAATAGGTGCAGATTGAGCAACATTGACAGCCAGTGCTTCTTTGCTTCTTAAGTCAATGGCCAAAGTTTCTTTAGAAGCAGATGTATCTTTGCCTTTTCTATTATTATTCTGGCGATTGTTGTTAGAGTTTGAGCTATGATCGCCTTGGTCAGGATTCATGTGAACCCCCAATGTCTTGAATTTTTTAGCGCTGAGTTCTGCTGCCTTAGCATTGATAATGAAAGAAGGCCAGTCTTGGAATTGAGTTGCCCCTGTCCACATACTGATAATTGGTAAGAGATTATTCTTGCAAGTATCAATTGTAACAGCAGATGGGGTTCCCATTGGCATTTTGAGAGCTTCGCGACGGAATCTCTCGATAAATTGCTCAGCAGGCTCATTATTTCTTTGTTTAATTTTAATGAGGGCTGACATAGTCATGTCATTGACACCTTCATAAAATCGTTCAAGGAACATCTGTTTGAAACCAGCAAAAGAAGTGATACATCCGTCTGGTAGACTTCGGTACCAGTCATAAGCAGCGCCAGTTAAGCAACTGACGAATACCCGAGTAAGAAGGGCATCATTAGGCTGAAGAGGATCAGTCATCAATTCAAAATGATTAATATACTGATTGGGAGATGAAGTACCATCGAACTGCATAATGGTGGGGAATTTGTATTTTGGTGGAAACTACATTTTCTTCCATTCGGCGGGATAGGGTTGTTTAATGCCCAACCGTTGTAAGCCTTCCCTTTGTGTATAGGCTTCAAATTGATTCCGTAATTGTTCAACAGCATCATTAGCGTTCCCTAAAGATTGAGGATTACTAGATTGATTGGTGATGGCCGGAGGAGGAACTGTATGGTAAGCATCACCTCCAGCACCAGTTTGGCTAAGAGTAACCTGAACTGGTACTGTGGTGACTGGAGGAGGTGATACCCCCATACCAGGATTCTGAGGAGTGGAAGAAATCAATGGTTCAGGAGTTATGACTGGTGGAGTATGCTGAGCCATAATAACATCATGCATTTTAGCCATCATTTCGGCCATAGTCTTCAATTGTTCTTCTAGTGCAACAATCCTTTGATTCTGATTGTTAGAACCAGAAGCATCTTGTTCTTCAGTAACGTATGCTGTCACTTCTCGTGCCATGACAGATGACACAGTTTGTTCAGAGCCATCACTGTCGACAGCAAAGTCCGAATTACCCCCATCATGAGAAGTAGACCGATCACTGTAAGGAAGATTCCTTTGACCGATTGTTTCTCGGCTTCGAGATCGAGTATGCTGGTAAACACCATCATCTGATTCTCTAAGTCGGTCAAGATAGTGCTGGCTAGGTCTCCGGATCTTTCCATGCTTGCATTTTCTACCCCCAGAGTCTCTGGAAGTCATGTTGACGGAGGCAAACATTACCTCTTCTTCATCATCACTCTTTTGATCAACAGAAGGAAAATTCAGACGCTCGAAGACAGAACGTTTGGTTGTTTGGCAACAACATTTGATAACCACTTCGTGAGGATGATTGCAATGATGAACTTGTGATTGTTTGGGAGAACTGGGGGTGGTATTCCGTTTCTGCCTGAAATGATCCCGAAGATCAGAGACAACGGGATGAGAAGAAGTAGCAGGGATATACTCATAGATGACATTTGGAACATGATTCCGATTTCGTAAATGTTCGATTCCATGGGTATAAAGAGAGGTACTCATCTGATTGGCGTAGTTGTCAGGATTCCTTGCCTCAAAAGGTTGATACTGAGGCAAGTTGATCTTAGCATGCTTGCGTTTTACAGAGGTAGGTTTTGATTGGGGTTTTCTATTAAGATATGCCCGTAAATCATTTAAACCGCCCCTGGGAACCTCAGTTTGTGAAACTTGTAATTTTCCTTGTCTGGATCGAGAAATCCGCAAATTGGGCAATTCCTGAATATTTGCCTTGGGAGTAGGTAGAATACCTCTCTGATTAGTACGAGAATCTTTGTTAAAAGAAGTTTTCGTACTAATAGGTGCAGAGGCACTATCAGTTGGATCCTCCTCGATAAGAATCGAAGAAGACTTGGAAAAGGCCAGAGGACCTTTCCCATTGTTTTGAGATGAAAGGATAGCTAAAGAGCATTTCCCTCTGTTATCTTTCAAGTTTTGAGCTTGGGAAGATTGGGAGAAGACCAAGGGGCCTTTTCCTTTTGATGGAATGGAAGAAGGAACAGCCAAAGGACTGTCCTCAGCAAACTGCGTCTGAGCAGTTTGGGGTTTCTGGATTCTGGAGTGATCTGGAATAGACTGCGCCTGGGCAGACTGCGCCTGAGTAGACTGCGCCTGTTTAGTCAGGGCAGCAGATGTATTGGATTGAGCCTTGGCAGCAGCAGAAGATTTGACTTGTGCCAATTTGGCACAAACTGTACCAAAAGAAGGTTTGGTGGCAGACTGCGCCTGTTTCCCTAAGGAGAGAACAGACTGTGCCTGATTGTGAGGCAGAGATTGTGCTGTTTTGGCATGAACTGCGCCAGAAGATGGTTTGACAGCAGACTGCGCCTGGTTCACAGTTCTAGTCTGTTTCCCTAAGGAGAGAACAGACTGTGCCTGGTTGGCATGTTTGGCCGCAGACTGCGCCTGAACAATCTGTTTCCCTAAAGAGGGAACAGACTGCGCCAGGTTGCTAGAGATAGGCACTGGTGTCTTGGAAACAGCAGGTTGTGCCGAAGAAGTGGCAGCGTTCTTCATCAGAGAAGGAGCAGAGTTCTTGGGAGCCCACACTGAGCGAGTCTTACTCTTGACGGAAGTCGTAGTGCGGCGAAGAGTGCTTTGTGCATTAATCATTGCTTCGTAAGCCGTTTGGTCGACTTTCACGACCAAAGTCTTCTGCGTCGAGCCGATAGACGCCGTGTCACATTGAGTTGTCACCTCTTCATCGGAGGAAAAGGTAGTCCCCAGCAGAGTCGCCATTTTGTTTGCAAAAACAAAAGTATGAAATAACTGTTTTGTGTAGAATCCCCTGCTGAATGGAAATGAAACTCTATTTATAGAGTTCTGAAATAACTGTTTTGGGCAGTTATTCTGGAGAGCGCCTGATTGAAGTGCGCCTGTTTTGAGCACGTATGACAAACTGCGCCTGTTTTCACTCCGTTATCACGAACGTGCACCAACTGCTTTAGACACGTGGCATTATTTGATTGAAATGCGCTTGGTCGTGTACAGTTAGTGGGACACATGTTGGACATGTAGAGTGGTAGTTAGACGTTGAATTAGTCAAAGTGCGCCTGTTTCAGGGACACGTGGTAAGCTCTGAATTGATGTTGTTTTGAACTGCGCCTTCTTCGTAGGCGCAATCTGCAAAGTGTGCTGAGTTTGGATAGAAGTAGGCGCAATCTGCGAAGTGTGCTTGATATAGTAAAAAGTAGGCGCAGTCTGTTGATAGCGCCTAGTTCTTTGATGTAGGCGCAATCTGTTTAGACAGCTGTCATATCTTCCTCGAGCGCCGCGCCATCATAGGAATGATAGCGCCGTCTCGATCTTCGTGTTTGTCGGGTAATGATGACTCCTCGTCAGCTAAGCGCGGTTTGTGAAATGCGCCTCTATGATGCAGAAATAGGCGCGTTCTGTGTTTGTTGATGACATAGGCGCCATTTGTTTGTAGGGTCGTTCTGATTAATCTGTTGAATTTAACTTAGGCGCGGTTTGATTTTTTGGACCTACACGGGGGAGCTACTGCATTCTACGCATGTCTACTACTTTCATCTTGTGTCCAGGTATGAACATTGAATATACAAATATCATTTTGTCAATTATCAATATGGGAAAGATTGTTGACCCAAATCACAGTCAACCAAATATTGACAAATTGACAATATGATACTTGCCATAATTTAATATAACACATCAAGACAAAACTAAGTGCAAGACGGACGTCGACTCTCTCCTGCAGCTTACTCGGTTTTAGAGTCTGTATTATTTTACATTTATTGAGTCTAGCTAAATATAAACTGAGTAGCACTGGATATTCTGGGTTTAAACCTTATCCCCAAACAAAACCAAAAGCTCCACCAAGCCAAAACTAGCCCACATAGGCCCATTGGACTTTTTGTCAGCATGGAGACAGAGTTCGGGCCGAACTCTGCCTCCACACAGAGTTTGGGCCGAACTCTGTCCCCTAAATTATAGGACCCTAATTTTTAGGGTTTGCTGTATGCTAGTTGTCCAACAGCCAAAAATTTGAATTCTTGACACAGAATTCTGGTCGAATTCTGCCTATCCCAACTAGTATAAATATGCCTTGAATTCTCTCATTTTCAGTCATCCAATTATCTTCTCTTCTCTTCTCTATAAGCCTCATACAAGCCTTAACCTTCTCATCTACTAGCCACAAGCTTCCTAAGCCTAAAAGTGCTCAGTGCTATTCAGTTATGAGTTTGTGCAAGAGTCAAGAAACTCGCTTGGAAAATTCCAAGCATCGCCTCAGCGATCTTTGTAAGAAGTTGACGTGCTCTTCTAAAGAAAAGGCACGGGGTGTAACTACTATTTCACAAATAGTGGATTTAATCCTGAGCTAGAGTTCTCAGGCCTGGACTAGTCCTCTACGAGGGAAACCAGGTTAAAAATCGACTGTGTTTGCATATATTCTCTTAATCTTTTCATTTTCGCATTTACTACTCTGATTATTTACTGTTGGTGAAAAGAGTTTAATTTTATTTGGCTATTATTATTATAAACTCTATTCACCCCCTCTAGAGTTGCCTACCTGTTCTTCAGAAGCTTCTTCAGTCCTAATCCTCTTTTCTCTTTTAAAAAGTCTAGGATCCATTGATAAAAGTAAAAAAAATAAAGAACAACAATGGAAGTGGAGATGGAGAACTAAGAGTTATACCTCAAAAATAATGAAGGAGGATGGAAAAGAATTAGCAAAAACTTTGAAATCTTGAGTTTGGAGAGTGGAGAGCACCAACAAGGAGATTTCTAGGGTTAGGGTTTTGGTGAGATAGCTTTGGAGAGAGCTTGAAGATGATGGCAATGAGGAGAGAGAAAGCAAATTCGTGGGTTTAAGGAGTAGGGCCGGCTGCACATGTTAAATTGCAGCCCTTAGATCAAATAGGATGGATGGCCATGAGTGGCTGAGTGTTCTGGTATGCACTACACAGAGTTCGGCTCGAGTTATGTCATAGGCAGAGTTCGGCCTGAGTTCTGTTAGGGTGGTTCCAGAACTCCAGCAAGAATTAAAATGTTGATAGAAGAGATAAAAGATGGTCTTGAATTAACAATAATGAATTATATAAGCCAAAAAATAAATTAAACCTTGCGACAAACTTTGTTAATCAATTATCAGTACAGGTGAATCGCCTCATGTTAGCTGTCGGGGCCGGATCCCAGCTAGCGGTAGTCCGAAGCCTAGTACACCGTGTCGCTTAGACTTTTACGCCTTGTTATCAGAAGGTCCCTTTCGGCTTGTACCCATATGTTTTAACAATTATTTGCACAGTTACAATTTATTGTATGATATTTTCATCCAAAATTCCTAATTCTCGACGAAGAAAGTTGAAACGCTCTTCGGCAAGTGATTTTATGAAAAAGTTTGCTAGCTGATGATCAGTGTCAATAAACTCTAGATTAATAGTGCCATGCAATTGATGATCACGTAAAAAATGGTGTCTAATTGCTATGTGCTTAGTGCGTGAGTGACATATTGGGTTCTTAGTCAGGTTAATTGCACTAGTGTTATCACAGAATATAGGTATGTGCTTAAAATATAAATTATAGTCTTCAAGGGTTTGCTTCATCCACAAAATCTGAGCACAACAACGTCCTGCAGCTATGTATTCAGCTTCTATTGTAGAGAGTGCTATAGAATTTTGTTTCTTGCTAAACCAAGAGACTAAAGCCTTCTTACACGTGCCATTAGTACTCTTACGGTCGACTGTATCCGGCAAAATCGGCCTCAGAATATCCGATCAAGTCAAAGAATGTGGTTTTGGGATATCATAAGCCTACCGTAACAGTCCCTTTAAGGTATCGAAATATACGCTTAAATGCGGTCATGTGTTATTCCTTAGGGTTGGCTTGATAGAGAGCACACAGGCAAACACTAAACATGATATCGGGATGACTAGCAGTTAAATAAAGTAGACTACCAATCATACCTCGATACTTACATTGATCAACTGATTTGTCGCTTTCAACAGGTTCTAGTTTTGCTATAGTAGCCATCAGAGTACTAATTGGTTTGATATTGTCAAGATCAAACTTTTTCAGTATATCCTTTGTATACTTTGATTGGTTGATGAAGACTCCTTGTGAGTATTGTTTGACTTGCAGTCCAAGGAAGTAGTTGAGCTCCCCTATTATGCTTATCTCAAACTCATTCTGCATACACTTGATAAATTCTTGGCACAAAACCTCATTAGTATACCCAAACATGATGTCATCCACATAAATTTGTACTAAGAGAATGGTGTTATCAACAGATTTTATAAACAGTGTCGTGTCAATTTTCCCTTTTGAAAAACCTTTGTCTAGTAAGAAAGTGCTAAGGCGTTCATACCAAGCTTGCGGGCTTGTTTCAGACCATAGAAAGCTTTCTTAAGTTTGAAAACATGATCGGGAAATCTGTGATTTCTAAAACTAGGTGTTTGCTTTACAAACACTTCTTCTTTGATAAAATCGTTAAGAAAAGCACTTTTGACATCCATTTGAAAAAGTTTAAAGTTTTGAAAATTTGCAAATGCACAAAGCATGCGGATTGATTCAAGTCGTACAATAGGAGCATATCTCTCATCGTAGTCGATACCTTTCTCTTAGTTGTATCATTGAGCTACGAAACGGGCTTTGTTACGTGTGACTGAACCGTTCTTATTGACTTTGTTACGAAAAACTCATTTAGTGCCAATGATCGAATGATTAGCAGGTTTAGGAACGAGTTCCCAAACTTGATTTATTTCGAATTGGTTGAGTTCTTCTTGCATTACAGATATCCAAAATTCATCAGAGAAGGCTTCTAAAACATTTTTGGGTTCTATTTGAGAAATAAATGCAGTACTAGCTATAGAGTCTCTAACTGATGATCGAGTACTTACTCTTTTTGATACCTCACCTATTACCCAGTTTTTGGATGTGATGGTTTGAAGTAAAACTTCTTTGGTAAGCCTTCCAGAGAACTGGTTCCAGGTGTTGTATCCACAGGTGTAGAAGTTGATGGTTTGATGTGTATGTCATCGTCATCATCAGGAAGAGCAGCTGTACTATTATTCTCATCAAAGGTTACATTAGCAGATTCTTCAACAATCATAGAGCGTTTGTTGAATACTCTGTATCCTTTACTCTTGGCAACATAACCAAGAAAAATACCTTTGTCAGCTTTGGCATCAAACTTGCCTAAGTTGTCTTTGGTATTCAGGATAAAACAACGACAACCGAACACTCGAAAATAAAAAATAGTTGGTATTCTACCAAACCAAAGTTCATAGGGAGTTTTCTTCGAAATAGGTCGAATCAAAATCCAATTCAATACATGGCATGCTGTACTTACAGCTTCTGCCCAAAAATATTTTGGAAGTAAAAATTGATTCAACATGACTCTAGCCATATCGCCAAGAGTCCTATTCTTCCGCTCCACAATACTATTTTGTTGGGGAGTTCTAGGACACAAAAATTTATGGTTAAAACCATTTGAATAACAAAACTTTTTGAAATCGGAGTTTTCGAATTTGTCGCCATGATCACTTCGGATTCGAGTAATCATGAAGCCTTTTTCATTTTGAATCTTTTTAGCAAAAACTTCGAAAATAGAAATGGTATCAATTTTGTTTGTAAGAAAGAAAACCCAAATAAATCTATAAAAATCATCAGCAATTATAAAAACGTAGAGTTTTTAACCAAGACTGGCTACTATACTAGGAACAAATAAATCCATATGAAGCAGTTGCAAAGGTCTAGTAGTACTTACAGAGTTGATTTATTTAAAAAAAGATTTGGTAGTTTATTTTTTCTCACATTCGGCATATACCATATCTTTCTTGAATGTAATCAGGTACCCCTCTTACTAGCTTCTTGGTTGATAGTCTTGATATGGTATCCATGTTTGCATGTCCAAGAAACATATTCCATAATAGTCTTTCATCCTTGTGACCGTAGAGGCATCTTTCTTCATTGCTAGTATCTCTAGACAGATAGAATATATATATATATATATATATATATATATATATATATAATCTTCTCTTATCCCTTCAAAAGCAATGTCTCCAGATAATCTATCATATATGGAACATTTAGTTTTTCTAAAGTTAATATCATATCCATGATCAGCAAGATGACTAATGCTGAGCAAGTTATGCTTTAACTCGATCACTAAACAGACATCCTTAATGACGGAAGAAGGAGGATTGCCAATAGTACCGTTACCTATGATATAACCTTTCAAATTATTTTCGAAGGATACATATCCTTCCATTTTCAGCGATAGTGTTGCGAAAAGATTTGCATTTCCAGTCATGTGTCTCGAGCACCCACTATCGAGAATCCACTTGCTTTTAGAAGATGAAGGAAACCCAAATAAATCTTAAAAAATCATCAACAATTACAAAAGCATAGAGTTTTCCACCAAGACTGGCTACTCTACTAGGACAAAATAAATCCATATGAAGCAGTTGCAACAGTCTAGTAGTACTTACAGAGTTGATTGATTTAAAAGAGGATTTGGTAGCTTTGTTTTTCTCACATTCGGCATATACCATATCTTTCTTGAATGTAATGTTTAGGCACCCCTCTTACTAGCTTCTTGGTTGATAGTCTTGATATGGTATCCATGTTTGCATGTCCAAGACGCATATGCCATAATAGTCTTTCATCCTTGTGAGCGTAGAGACATCTCCTGCTTTGTTAGTATCTCTAGACAGATTATATATATATATATATATATATATATATATATATATATATATATATTATCTTCTCTTATCCCTTCAAAAGTAATGTCTCCAGATGATCCATCATATATGGAGCATTTAGTTTTTTCAAAGTTAATATCATATCCATGATCAATAAGATGGCTAATGCTGAGCAAGTTATGTTTTAACTCGGTCACTAAACAAATATCCTTAATAATGGAAGAAGGAGGATTGCCAATATTACTGTTACCTAAGATATAACCTTTCAAATTATTTCCGAAGGATACATATCCTTCCCTTTTCATCGATAGTGTTGCGAAAAGATTTGCATTTTCAGTCATGTGTCTCGAGCACCCACTATCGAGAATCCACTTGCTTTTAGAGGATAAAGGAAGGTCCACTTACACCACGAGTAGGTGTGACCTTTGGTACACAAATCTTTGAGGGGTCTGAAAGGTTAGTCTTCGGTACCCATGCATATAGTTTTAAATCAACCAGTTTTCTAATTCTATATTATGGTGAAGTGTGTCCATGTTTACCACAGTAGGGACATGTAGCATGTATGTTCGTGTTAGGTACAAGATAATAGTGATATCTATGAGTTTGTCGTGCTGCATGAGAATGTGTGTTCATAAAAGTATGTCTATGTGTGCCATGTATATGTGTGGGTGTTTTTCGTACTGCATGTAAATATGTGTACATAAATGCATGATTGTGAGCAGCATGAGTATATGTGTTTTTCTTGTGAAGTGTATTCTTGTGTTGAACAGTCTTTTGTCTTGTGTACGTGTTGTGACTATGAGACTGGGTTTGAGGCTGAACAACTTGTTTTCCCAGTTTGATCTCTAATCTTTTAGAGGTATTGCACATATCATCATACTTGGTAGTTAAGGCATCAATTCTTACAGCAGCAAGATTATACTTCTTTTTTTCATCTAAGAGTTCTTTGTTGAGTGCTGTAATATCACGTATTTGTTTCTTCGTGTAAGCTTAATTTACGCTTGGATACCTCCTCAGTGTTATCCGTGGGTGGTGTGTCTCTAACATTATCAAGTAAACATGAAAGTCTATGAATCTCAACTTCATAAGTCTTGATCTTATCCTTTGCATGTTTATACTTGCTAAGAAACTTCTTGTGATCTTCAAGTAAATCACTAAAGGCATCACCAAGTTCATCAAAAGTAAAGTCATCAAGAGGATCATTTGTTACCTTCTAGGACGTTGCCATTAGGCAGACGTTTGCTGTATCTTGGAGAGAGTCCTCTTCTTCTTCTGCTAGATACTTATGTTGGCATACTTTAGAGAGCTTGGCCTCTTGTACGATCTTTCATATCGGCTTCCTTTCTTTGCTGTAGGGCAATCTTTCTTGACATGTCCCGTCTTCTTACAGCCAAAGTAGATGGTCTCTTCATTGTCTTCTTTGTGTTGTTCCATCTTTCTTTGGTTGAAATAAAAAAGCTTCTTGAAGTTGCGGACCATAAATGCTTGATCATCACCTTCGGAGTCATCGTCGTTTGTTTCTTCTGGAGCAGCCTTTCGACGATGAGCTCTTAGAGCAATTTCTTTTTCCTTTGGAGCCGCTTCTTCAAAGTCTTTGAGATCGAGCTCATGCGTCACCGGCTTGCCTACAAAAGTTTCCAGAGACATGGCAGTGAGATCATTGCCTTCGATGATTGCCGTGGCTTTGGGGTTCCAGTTCTTCGTTAGTCCCCTTAGCACCTTGCGTATCTTCTCATGGTTGGAGTAGTCTTTTCCAAGAGAGGATAGTGGGTAGACGATGTCGAGGAATCTAGTGATCATTTGTTTGATCGTCTCATTGGGCTTCATCTTGAATACGTCGTAATCTTATGTTAGACGACTAATTTTTTATTCTTTCACCTGTGTGGTTCCTTTATGGGTTACCTCCAGAAGCTTCCATACTTCGTGTGAGGTGGAGCATATAGAGACCATGTTGAATTCAGTCTTGTCTATAGCACAAAAGAGAGCATTAATAGTCCTAGCATCTAGACTAGCTTGTTTTTTTCTTGGCCAGTATATTTGTCGTCGGATTTATCTATGAGATTTCCTTTAATAACAATTCTAGCAAGCGTCTTGTAACCATCTGTGACTATGGCCCATAAATCAAAGTCTAGAGACTTTAGGTACAAACTCATTTTGGTCTTCCAATAGGTGTAGTTGGTTCTATCAAATAGGGGTGGCCTATTTGTGGACTGTTCTACACTATAGTTGGTAAAGATAGGTTGTGTGGTTGCCATGGATCAGCTCTAGGATGTTAATCCGTTATCAACAGAACAGAGCTCTGATACCAATTGAAGTTACGTGTAGGCAACTCTAGAGGGGGGTGAATAGAGTTTGTGTCAATAATAACCAATTTAAAATTTCAACTCTATAACAAGTCCAGAAAGCAACTACCAAGCGAGTAAGTAATCAGAGTAGTAATACAGAAATTAATAGAGATCAGAAGAGCATACGCAAACATAGCAATTTAACCTGGTTTCCCTCGTGAAGGTCTAGTCTAGGCCTGAGAACTCTCCTCATGATTGAAATCCACTATTTGTGAAATAGGGTACACACACGTGCCTTTACTCAGAAGAGAACACCAACTTCTTACAACTTCGCAGAGGCAAAACTTAGAATTGTCCAAGTGACTTCTTTACAACTCTTGCACAGAACTTCTAGCTGAATCGCATTTAAGCACCTTGGAGCTTAGAAAGTTTTGTGGCTAGTAGATGGAAGAGGAAGGCTTAGAATGTATTAGGCTTATAAGTTTTAGAGTGAGAGATGATTTGAAATGAGAGAAATCAAGTCCTAATATACTAGTCTGGGGAGGTAGAATTCGGCCAGAATTCTGTCTCAAATATTCAAAAATTTGAACGTTGGACAGCCTAGTTCAAGGTGTTCCTAAAAATTAGCATCCTGAAATTTAGGGGGCAGAGTTCGGCCCGAATTTTGCCTAGGGCAGAGTTCGGCCCGAATTCTTATTCCCTTGGGCCATAATATTTATGTAGGCTACAATGGTTTGGTTCAGGGATTGTCTCATTTTGTATGGTGGAGCTTGGGAGAAGTAAGTCTAGGGTTAAGATGACTCAGTGCGACTCAACGTACATGTTCCTAGACTCAATAAAATATAAAATTACAGACTCAGTACAAGTACATTTGCCATGTAACAACTTGTCAATAACGTCTGTCTTGAATTTGATATGTTATAGATGATGTTCTTGTCTTGAGCTCGATGTGTCGTCTTGGACCATATCAGATATCGTTTTGTTAATTCTTTAAATTAGGTTAACTGTGATCCAATTTGGGTCAAAATTTCCAACCTATGTAGAAAATATCCCGGAGTCGGATTGGATATTCCTATATATGATAGAAATATTCTAATAGATTTGGATTGGATATTTCTATATATAGTAGGAATATCCCAATGGAGTTGGACTGGGTATTCCTATATATAATAGGAATATACCAATGGTTTAACTTGAGTATTCCTACATATAGTAGAATACCTCAATTAGTTGTGGGTTTGAGGCTATATATAGTAGGTGTTTCCTCACCATAAAATATATCTCAAAAAGTGAGCAATAGTGCTTTACAACTTTTGAGAGAGAGAAAGGATTGAAGATTATTATGGAGGAGAGATTACTTCGAATAATTTTTTGATATCTCTTGTTCTTCGGAGTCTACAATCAAATTTTCTTCTTTCAAGTGAGTTGTGGTGATCCGTGTTGGGTCGTGAGGAACTTGTAGAGGGTGTATTCTCTTTATTCCATTAATGGAGGTTCTTTAGGGTTGGACTCCGATCGTCCCGTAGTTTTTCCTATTTGGGTTTTCCATGTCAAAAATATATGTGTCTGCGATTTGAGTTTGGCATTTTTGGTTTGTGTGCTTTTGCTCGGTTCTTTCGCAGAACTCTTTGGTTTGGAGGAACGTTTTTTGCGCTTCGTTCCCAATAGAGTGGTATCAAAGCTTTGGGTTCAAAAAAGTGTCAGGAGTTGACAATCAAACCATGAAGCATATATGGACGCAAAGCCGGTACGCATGGTAAATCTGAACGGTACAAACTATCACTACTGGAGGACCAAGATGAAAGATTTGCTATTTGTCAAGAAGTTTCATCTGCCGGTATTTACTTTCGAGAGGCCCAATGATAAATTCGAAGAGAACTAGAATTTCGAGCATATATAGGTGTGTGGGTACATAAGGCAGTTCGTTGACGAGAACGTGTATAATTACGTTGCTAGTATTGAGCACGCGAGGACACTGTGGGATAAGATGAAATCTTTGTATGCTAAGAAGACCGGGGTATAAATAAGTTGTTCCTGATCCGGATGATGATAGGTCTACGGTACAACGATGGTGCGTCCATTACGGATCACTTGAGTGAGTTCCAGGACGTGGTTGACTAGCTATCCTCGATGGGAGTCAAGTTTGACGACGAGGTTCATAGACTTTGGTTGCTTTGTATATTACCAGACTCGTGGAAGACCGTAAAAGTATCTATGATCGCTTCTGCTCCAGAAGGCGTGGTCAGTATGGAGTTTGCCAAGAGTGGGGTATTGAATAAAGAGATACAAAGACGTTCTCAGGAGACTTCATCCACATCCCACTCAGAGGTGCTAGTTTCAGAGAGCCGCGGAAGGGACAAAAGCAGGAATCCATGTGGTGGCAGAGATAAGAGCAGAGGTAAGTTTAAGGGTCGGTACGAGGACTCGGAGTATTACCATTATGGCAAGAAGGGCTACATCAAGCGGAACTGTTTCGCTTGGAAGAGAGAGAAGAAAGACGACAAGGGGAAACAAAGTGAGAACACTACAGCGACGACCTTGGCACATGAAGGTGATGTGATCATCGTAGGAGATGAGGTTGTCATGAACCACGCATGCGATGACAATTCTTGGCTAGTAGAATCGGATGCTTCAGCGCACGTATTTCACAATAGGGTACTATTTACCACTTACACGACATGCGACTGTCGAGTGTTGAAGATGGACAACGAAGATGGGTCAAAGGCGATTGCCATTGGAGATATGCATGTGAGGACGAAGACGGAGCAGTTCTTGTTGTCAAATATGTTAGTCATGTCCCTGATATCCGTTTCAACCTGGTGTCGGTTGGAAGGTTGGATAGCGAGGGTTTCTTCAATCTCTTCGAAAACGGTCAGTGGAAGCTTTCCAGAGGTTCGATGGTGATGGCCAAAAGAAGCAGAAAGTCCGAACTCTACTATATGGAGGGGAGCGCACAAGGGGCACATGAGGTGAACGAAGTCAGTGATGCGTCTACAGAGTTGTGGTACAGACGGCTCGACCATTTCAGCGAGAAGGGGATAAGCTACTTGCTGAACAGGAAGGTGATTCCAGGACTAAAGTCTACAAAATTGGAGAGATGCACACACTGTTTGGCAGAAAAGCAAAATAGGGTGTCTTTCCAAAGTCACCCAAGTTCGAGGAAGCCGGAGTTGCTCTAGTTGTTTCACTCGGATGTCTGCGGTCCTATGAAGGTAAAATCTATTAGTGGTGCTTCTTATTTTGTGACGTTTATTGACGATTATTCCATGAAGGTTTGGGTCTATGCCTTAATTAAAGACCAAGGATCAGGTGCTGCCCAGTTTCAAAGAGTTTCACGACTCTGTTGAAAGGGAGATGGGTATAAGAAGTTGCTATATATTCGGTCCAAAAATGGCGGTGAGTACATTGGTCCCTTTGATGCTTATTACGAAGAGCAAGAGATACGACACTAGAAGACTCCGTCCAAGACACATCAGCTCAATGGTGTAGCGGAGCGAATGAACAGGACACTTATGGATATGATACGATGTTTGCTATCAGAGGCAAACTTATCGGGCAGTTATTGGGGTGAGGCTTTTTACACTGCTGCTTATACTTTAATTTATCTCCTAGTGCTCATTTGTAAGATGATGTGCCTGATAAAGTATAATACGACAAAGAGCTGTCATACAATCACCTGCGAGTGTTTGGTTGTAAGGCCTTCGTGCATGTACCAAAGGATGAGAGATCCAAACTTGAGCCGAAGACGAGGCGATACGTCTTTGTCGGCTACGGTCGGGATAAGTTTGGCTATAGACCCTACGACCCCGTGGGAAGAAAACTCTACAGAAGCAGAAATATAGTATTCGTCGATGATCAGACCATGACCAACACTCAGGATTCTGAGATGCCTTCTGAGGCTGAGAAATTACCTGAGTTAGAGTCATTTCGCTTTGAACAGTTTCCAGAGGACATCGCAGAGGATCCAGTTATGGGAGAGCCATTACATGGAGTTGCTCCCAACCTTGATCATCAGCCTGCTGATGGTATTCAAGGTAATCCTCAGGAGGATGAGCATGATATGGAGGTAGTTCCTGAAGGGGAGGAGGCTGTTGATATACAGCCAGCACCAGTGGCTCCATTGAGGAGGAGCGACAAAGAGCATCGACCATCTACGAGATACTCACCAGATGGGTATGTGCTACTGACTGACGGAGAAGAGCCCAAAAGTTTTACAGAGGCTATGGACGACGAACATAGGCAGGAGTGGATGGAGGCTATGCAGGAGGAGATGAGTTTCTTACAAGCTAACTCCAGTTATGATCTGGTACGATTACCAAAGGGCAAGAAGGCTTTAATAAATCGATGGGTGTTTAGAGTGAAGTAGATAGATGATGCTACTCGCCCTCGATACAAAGCGAGGCTGGTAGTTAAAGGCTACGGTCAGCAGAAGGGCATAGATTATGATAAGATCTTTCCGCCAGTCGTCAAACAGTCGTCTATTCGGGTGATGCTAGCATTGACAGCCAGTTTCGACTTAGAGGTCGAGCAGATGGACGTGAAGACGACATTTCTCCATGGTGATCTTGGGGAGGAGTTGTACATGGAGCAGCCAGAGGGATTCTGTGAGAAGGGCAAGTCGTACTTGATCTGTCGATTGAGAAAGAGCTTGTATAGTCTGAACCAGGCTCCGAGGCAGTGGTACATAAAGTTTGATTCGTTTGTGGGAAGTATGGTTATGCATGGATGACGTCAGACCACTTTGTATTTGTGAGGCAGTTTGCCGATGATGTTTTCATCATTTTACTGCTTTATGTTGATGATATGCTACTGGTGGGTCGAAATACCACTCGAATAGCGGAATTGAAGAGCCAACTGGACGCGACATTCTTTATAAAGGATTTGGGTGCAGCGAAGACTATTCTTGGGATGGAGATCAGCCGAGAGAGAGTCTAAGATGCTACACTTGTCCCAAAAGAAGTACATTCACCGGATACTTCAACGTTTCGGGATGGACGGGTCGAAGAAAGTGAGTAACCCCGATGCAGTTCACTTTAAGTTCTCTGAGGAGCAGTGTCCATCTACCGAGGACGAGAAGGAAGATATGGACCGGATTCTATATGCTTCAGCTGTGGGAAACCTCTTGTATGCTATGGTGTGTACGAGGTCAGTCATCGCTCACGCAGTTGGCATAGTTAGCATGTATCTTTCCAATCCTAGAAGGGTACATTGGAGTGCAGTTAAGCGGGTTCTACGATACCTTCAGGGCACTGCCGATTGGAGACTTTCCTTTGGTGGTGATGAGCCGAAGCTAGTCGGGAATAATGACGATGATATGGCTGGAGATGTAGACACGATGTGCTCGACTTCGGGATATGTGATGATGTTTGCTGGTGGAGCGGTATCATGGCAGTCGCGGTTGAAGAAATGTGTTGTCTTGTTAATGACAGAGGCAAAGTATATTACGGCGACAGAGGCTTGCAAGGAGTTGTTGTGAATGAAAAATTGCTGCAGGAAGTGGGGCTAAAGCAAGAGCAGTGTACTTTGCTTTATGATAGCCAGAGTGTCATTTATATTAGGAAGAACTAGACATTTCATAGTCGATCCAAGCACATTGAGACTCGGTATCATTGGATACGGGATGTGGTTGAGAAGAAAGACGCGATGCTTGAGAAGATTCATATAAATGACAACGGAGCAGACATGTTCACGAACGTTCTTCCAAGTGGAAAGTTCGAGTACTGCAGGAGGATCGTCGGGATGACGACTCCCTCCACATAGTTGTGAAGGAAGAGCTTTGTTGGAGTGGATGGGGTTCCCAACCTATGTAAAAAATACTCCATAGTCGGATTGGGTATCCTATATATAACAGAAATATTCCAATAGATTTGGATTGGGTATTTCTATATATAGTAGGAATATTTCAATGGAGTTGGATTGGATATTCCTATATATAATAGGAATAT
>JANAVB010008635.1:0-24027 GCA_029216955.1 Iris pallida | reverse complement strand
ATATATATATATATATATACTCACTTTTTTAACTGTGTTGGTTTTTGGTTGAGTTGGTTAGAGGTCTCTCACCAGTACACGACAATGTACTGACCCCAACCCTATAGGTACAGAGCTACTTGGTCGTATTGAGACGTTGGAGTTCGGTTGATGATCAAAGCTGTTTAGTTGGAGATGATGTCTTTTGTATATAGATGACATAATGTATGGAACATTATTATAGTATAGTTCTTGAGTTATAAGCTTTGTGACATGTTTCAATGTATTGAGAGAGGAGTGCTTATAATCGAGTTGTTATTTGGCTTCGTGCCGTTGTATTCCGCTACAATATTATCAATAAAGAGAATCATGTTTCATATAATTGTGTCTATTGACTCTTGTGTTTCGTTCCGTCTTGTACAAGCGCAAATTTAGGCTTGTACGAGCTTTTCCAATATTTGGTTTAGGCTTTAAGAATTGCGTCTTGTTTGTTGGCTTGGGTTGGCTTTTTGACTTTTTTTTGATTCAAAATGTTCAGATTAGACTCGAAATCAAGGCTGTTTTTTTTCTTTAGACCTACTCTCTTAATGCAAAGAGAGATGAACATATCATCTAAGGAAGTGTATTATTTTTGTGCTTTAGTGTCGATCAAAACAAATTCCAGGATGGAGTTTGTTAATGAACACATCAATCAAAAACTTTTCAACTAAAGGCATGCCTTTTTGAGACATATTATCATGACAGACTTCTCATATAAAATTTAAATTCCAGAAATCTATCAACTATATGTATCTCAGAACGAGCTTCGTCATTAGAGTACTTCTTTACGAGAGCTTCCAAAATCTCCCTAGAAGTAGTAGTGATGCAATAAATGTCATGAAGGATATCCAATATTTTAAAAAGCGAAGCACAATTGAGGCACTAGGGTCCTCTGGAGCCTAGGCGCTATGCGTACTATGAGGGCGTCGGCTTCAATGAAGCGAGGGACATTTTCCATGGAAATTGATATTTTCCTGTGGGCTGGGCCAATTTTATTTTCCACCATTTTGGAGAAAAATATGAAAAATGATAGATTTTTGGAAAATAATTCCATGGAAAATATGCCTATCAAACACTACAATTGGTGGAAAATTTGTGATGGAAATATTTTCCTTGGAAAAAAAAGCCCAATCAAACACAGCCTAAGATTTTCTCTTGATTGATTTGATAACATAAAAATTATGGTAAAAACATGTTCATTATAATAGAAAGATAAGTTAAATTATTGCATGAATATTAAGTCTAAAACATAACCAAAAAAGGAAAAGAAAACACTCATGGTTAATGAGCCTCTAACGCATGAGGCGAGCGCCTAAAAATTAGGTGCGAGGCGCACAAGGTGTGTGCATCAGGGGGTCTAGGTGAATGAGTTTCACCTTATAGAAAACAAGTCGCAAGGATGAGCCTTGGGCCTCAGGCCCTAACCGCACGCCTTACGGATTCTTTAAATGTTGAGGGTATCAGACAACTAGAATTTTCCCATGACAAATAAAGTCAATTTTATTGTAAGTCATCTCATATGACCTAGCAGGTTCATGCAATTTAGTATATGGAATTGGGTTTTCAGTTCCTTAGCAGTTTAAGGCATTAAGTCAATAACATTCTACCTTGTGATCTCCTATCTTGGAAAATAAAGTATTTCATGTTTATGTAGTGCCATATTTTTCCTGCACTCACTATATGCTATTCTTCTGGAAAGATGTGGAATGAACTAAAGTCTCTGTAGTGTGGGGTAGGTGAAAAGATCTCTTGTTTATCTACCACAATTTTCTGCATCAATTCATAAGTCAAGTAGAAAAATTAAAATAACATTTATTTGTTCACATGCACTTTCATGGTTGCTAATAACCTTCTTGACAACATATGTTATTTTGTATGCACCTGCCTTATTCATGATTGTTTATTGTTATAGTCTCCCCTGTTTGATCCATTCGAGTCTGGTTTAAGATGGCTTGAAATTAAGTCTACTAGCTCATTATGTTTAGGAATATTGTGAACTTCATCTACTGTAGGCATAATCTTTGCAAGATAATAGGAAATACTATCCTAAGATTGTTAGGAAACAATTCCCAAGTTACAATTAAGTATGACAATGATGCACTAATAAAACAAAAATCAAAATGTGTGATTTCTAGTATTTCGCCCCTACAGATTGTGCAAAAGGGTTTTCTGCGAGCTACCCCCGATATACAACAAAACCACTTCAGACATTTGCTCCACGTGCATACAATGGCGAGATAAGCGATCGATCAATATTAAGTGACAATAATGTTTTTAGAATAAAGACAACGAAGTTGTCACTTTCATGTTTTGCTTGTGATTCAACTTGGAAGCCCAACTCCTTTAGCCCATTGATTGGAGCTTGGGAACTAAGTTTTGTATACTTCAGTGGTTTGAAAAATTGACCTATAACCCATGTGCACACACAAGCCTGAATGCAACCTAATAGATTCCGGTGAGCCGATTTCGGAAAACAATTAACCAGGTAGGCGTTGCGATACATGATCACAGCGGATATCGGCCTTCAAGCTCATGGGAGTGGGGGTGTCAACTTGTTTTGCATCTCATTTTTAATTTAATTTTAATTATGTTGGATAACGGTTCCCTGGTTATGCTTATGCACGACATTCACGTAATTACGTGAATGGCTGGTGTGGACATCAAGAACGACTTGAGTCGTTCAGAAGAGGATATATATGATATATTCTGTATCGACAACAAAGTAAAATTGAGAACTCGTCTCTTTGTTCTTCAAAAAACCACCACCAAAATTTCCTCCATTACCATTTTTTTAGGCAAGGCTGCTATTGATTGATGCTCGGCTCACAATTATGTGCATGGTGGAGCAAAGCCGTCTGAAGTAGAATTCATTGTATCTCGGGTAGCTCGCCAGAAACATTTCTGCACCATCTGTGGGGTGAAATGTTATCCTAAGGACAACATGCTAAGTAACATGCCTTGAAATACTTCGATTCTTTGTTTTTTCATTATTGCATCATTGTTATACTTAATAGCATTTTAGGAATTGTTTTCCAACTCAATGATGGGCATATATGGTTGAAATTCGATGCTAGGCTAGAGAACCTGATTGGAGCTGAGGATATTTTGATGTCTGCATTATGAGAAGGATGATGATGATAAGTAGTAGTTTAGGTGAGGAGAAAATGCAGGTTGCTTTCACATTGTTGGGTAACACCTTATTAGGAGGCAATTATTTGATAAGATATCAAAATCTAATTCATAATGTGAGATTATCTAATCTACTATAGTGTGGAGTTATATATATTTGAAGTAGTTGCTATTGTGGAATATGGTATTGTCATATGGAATTAGTATGGGTAAATATTAGTTATATCCAAGGATGGGCATGGGAGTATCCATATGGACCATACCTCGCTCCTGATTTTTTCAACTTAGCATTTCGCTTAATACCTTACTGCAGATATCAGTTCGGGAATATGCTGAATATTATCGGGATTCCATGTCTCTCCCTTATATGACTTAATGTAATTGACTCTGGTGTCTCATGCATAAAAACTCACTTGTTTATCATTTATGACTGTTTGTTTTTTATATTTTGACATTTTTGATGATCTTATGTGGATATATGGTGAAGGAAGCTCGCTGCATGACAAAAGCTAGACGGCTTGGTGTGCCAACTCCAGTACTATATGCTGTTGATCCATTGTTGCATTCACTTACTTTTGAGTATGTGGATGGGCCAGCAGTGAAAGAAGTACTCTTGGAATTTGGGGCTAATGGCATTATTGAGGAGCGCATGGATGACATTGCAACACAATAGGAGGTGCAGTTGGAAAACTACATGATGGGGGCCTTATTCATGGTGACTTGACAACGTCTAACTTGTTAATTAATAGAGAGACCAACCAGCTGGTAATATATATGTTGCACTCTTTTTGATGTTTGTAGTCATTAAAGTTTTGAGAAATCCAAGTTGTGTTTTTTAACACCCAGTCTGTGAATATAGTTCTGAAATCTGGGAATTTTGTTTGAAATATTGCTAAGGAAATTCATATCCAAACAGAGTAGGACTTTTAGAGGTGTGTTCATAAATTCAAATTTAGGGATCATGTGCATAGAGAACAGTCAAACTCAAGGTTTAATACACTATTACTGAAACAATGTCTATATTACTGAATTAATAGAACGTTATTACTGAATTCATAAAGGAATTATATATCTTTCTCTCAGGTCCTAATCGACTTTGGTCTCAGCTTCACCTCGACCCTTCCGGAGGATAAAGCTGTAGACTTGTATGTGCTGGAGAGGGCCTTGCTATCTATGCATTCATCATGCGGGAATGTGGTAAGCCAAATGTTTTTCAGAAGTTTGTTTAAGCATAACTTTTTTTTGTTATTTAGGGTAACTTTCACTACATAACTAGACCGTCCTACCTCCCCCTCCAACATATTTGATCTGTGACATAAAGGAAAAGGTCATTATGCTCCTCAACCTTTTGGGAAGTTCCAAACAACATGAAAATTCTTCTGTACTGCGTAGAGTGCTATTTGAGTGGTAAAGGACAATACATTCTAAACTGTCAACCAGCCCAAAACAATCCGACTCAAACCTATCCTTATGCTGAAAGATCAATTGGTTGAGCACGCTGAAGAATCATCTCCCCTGTCTTCTCTTCTTCCACTTCTTCCTCTACCTCTCTTCCTCCTCCCACGATCTCTCTCTCTCTGTTCTGGCTTAGTGGCATTGGCTGGTCAGAGCAGTGTCAAGGATGCACATGCGCACGTCCATGACATAGAACACGTGTATGCATGCATGTGTCATGACACATACATACTTTATGGTCGATCATAAAAACATTCTGAGATGGCTCTAAATCGATATAATCGATTTAGACCCCTGTTCTGGTATGTTTTCCTATCTTCGTAAAAAACGGAGCTTATAGCTCATTTTTTACTAGGACTTACGGTCTCCCCCGGGGTGCCCCTGGGTTCGCCCCTGTAGTGCCCCGTCCTGCTCAGTCAATCGGAGGGATCGAAACGCCGACGACGTTTGAACTTAGCCTTGCAACGGCTGCTTGAAGACATCGCTCGGTCGAGGCGATCGCACGCTCAGGTGGGGTAGTTTCGGAGAATAATCCCGACGGGTTGAATTGAGTTAGAATATGGAAAGGTCCAACGGTCGGCTTAGAGTTGGTGCACGACGTGCTTTGAAAATGACACTGGGTTCTTCGTCCCGTGGCTTGGGAGAAGGAGAGTTGGTCTTCGACACAAAACTATGAACTCGCCTAAGTCATAGGCGTCGCCCGCGTAAATGCTCGATAAAGCATGCACGTTTCCGTAATGTAAGGCTTGGCATAGTCTTTGCTCGTTCCTTGGGTTAAGTAGGCTTGATTAAGTTAGGCAAAGTGATAGTGGTCGACCTAAGTCATTTCAAGCACGGTCCTACGAGTTCTACGGCTGGGTATGACAACTTAAGTCTTACGGTTTCAAGTCCGTCATATAGAGTATGTCTTGGGCGGTGGCGTCGTAGAGTTCAAGTTGGTTTAAGGCACGATGTCACGGACTTAGTGTTTTCAGGCACGGGCCACGGTTGATTCATTGAGTTTGGAAAGTGTAGCGAATAGTTCTTGAGTTGAGTAAAATGATAGGACAAGAGAAGAATGCTCGTGACTACGGGTCGTCGAGGCAAGATCTCAGATGTGAGAAGTATTGAACTTGGCCCTGAAAGAGATGATAACACTAGAGGTGGAATGACTGTGTGAGACGTCAGTTGAGTCGAGTCTTGCATGGTCATGGACAACTTGTCGACAAGGTAGAGTTTCCTCGAAAGGTAGCCCAACGGAAGGGGACCGGTTCTTGAGAAGCAGCATTAGCACGTGCTGGATGACCGCACAAGTTAGCGCAGAGGCTTGCCAGCGGAGCTAGCTACTCGTGCTGGCAAGGGCGGCCGCCTAACAAGCTAAAGGAGTCACGATGGCTCTGGGAGTCAGTGACCAAATCATATAGATGAGTCGGCATGGCGGCAATCCGCGTGTGTGCCTTTGGATTGAGTTGAATGGGTGTGTATAGTTAGAACACAATGTTGGGCCTAAGATTTGGTTTCAACGTAGGCGTCGTGCTTCGGCACGAAATGTGACGTCGAGTTCTATGTTGTCGGCATATAAGTTGCATAGTTATGATTGAGTTGTCCTGAGTCTAAGTCAGGAAAGGCTGCAAGGCAAAGTTGGTCGAGTGACACTTAACCCACAAGTCTTGATTGGGTCAGTTGACGATTTAGTAGCAAAGGACCGCGAGGCGGCGATATGTTTGAGTCGACATTGTTGTTGCAAGCACGGGATGGTCTAGAGGCACAGAATAGGCAAGGTGTCGGTCCTAAAACTGATCCTAAGGAAAGAGTAGAAAGACAATACAAAGGGGACTAAGTTGCACAAAGTAAATTAACGTGTTGGTTTTGTATGGGTGGGCGAGGAGCTCATTCCACCAGTACAGTTGAGTACTGATATCCACATAGTTTACATGTGCAGGCACAGGTAGAAGCTCGTGGCGCGGAGCTCGCTTGGATGCGTCGAGACACGGAGTTCCTTGGCGATTCGAAGCGTGCGGCCGCATGGAGTCAAGACTTATACGGAACATAATGTATGGACGTCGTCTTCCGAAGCATCCGCTGGATTGAGACATGTATTGAGAGATGAGAGAGAGCTGAGTGAATTTGTAATGTGAGCTTGAGAGACTTGTAAATCTTGGCCTTGCGCCCCAATGTAACCGTTGTTTCAATATCAATAAAAGAGTGTTTTGCAATGACTTGTGTTTGTTTTTTAAATTCCGCTGCTATTATTCAATATCTCTGCTCGGGACTTCTGTGCGACGACCCCGTCGCAGCCGTTGAAATCGGCCGTTATGGAATCCCGTCTTGCACGAGCGCAATCTAGGCTCGTGCGGCATCACGCCTTAGCGAGGACGATCGCTCCTACGGGAGCGGGGCGTGACATAATGGTATCAGAGCACGGCTTTACGTCCTTGGACTACCGATTGAATTCTTTAACTCCGCTGTTCTGCGAACTCTGAATGTTGCTTCCGCATATTGATATCGTTGGTGCGCTCTCTCAAATGTCCCACGGGATATCCATACAATAAGTCTATCTATTTTGCAAAACGTAGGTGAACAGTTTTCAACAAAACAAAAAGGATGGTTCGCGTAAGCACGGTTGGCTAAGTCGGGCTGGGCATATACACCAAAGTTGCGTCGACCTTAGAAAAGTCGAGTGCGGGAAATTGATTAGTGTTGAGCAAGAATGAGTTGAACTCGATAAGTACGTGGGATGACTATCGATAGGGATACTATCGAGCGACGATATCGTCGGTGCGATATAGATGAGCGTGCTTGGAAATTCGAGGAAGTAGATTGTGAATCGAATGATCTTTTGAGGATTTGATAAATGACTTCATTCCTGAGTGGTGTATGCGATAGTCTCAGGAATGTCGATCGGTCGATTGAGGATTTGTGGTGTCAATGAGTCTATCAGCAAGCGTCGCGTGTATGCAAAGCCGTAGATTGAGTACGATTGAATAAGTTGTAGTCTTAAGAATTGGACGAGTGGGTTCAAACAACCTAGAAATTGACGTGCACGGGACGTGCACGGGATTGTGGATTACGCGAGTATGAAAACGCGAAAATGATAAAGTAGGAAATCGAATCGAGGAAGACTTAGGGTGTATGAACGGATGACTTGATCGAGGAAATTGATACGGATCGTATATGAAAAGTTAGCACGACAGGTAGATAGCGTGCATGAAAAGTTGAATTTTGAAGTTATGCGAATGACTCTAAGGATTGGATTGAATGTTGCTCGACGATTGAGTTAGCAAAGGATTGATGCGAATTGAGGAAATACATTGGTCGATGACTTAAGATAGATGGATGAACAATACGTGAAATTGGTTTGAGGAAATTGATGTTGTGAATGATTCGAGGGATAATGATCGAACTTGAATTTGAATGTCGAGGAGATTGTCCAGTCGGACGATAGCATCGTTCGCACGACTCGAAATTTGGTTGCAAAGCAAGATCGTCAGGTTACGCATATCGTCGATGGTATTAAGGTGTATCAAAGATCGCTATGCGATAACTCGGGGGTACTCTAACTCGACGAATGACGATCGTGCAAGTGTTATTGTTCGGTTGGATACAATACTTAGGATTTGGATTGAGATGAATGTTGGATGAAAATGATCGTGTCTTGAGGGTTACGCGGATAACCACAGCGTCGACATTCTTGTCTTGCGCGAGCGCAACTCTAGCCTCGCACATGCGTCGCGTCGGATTTGAGGCGATCGTTCCGCGTGAGCGCTGACATGGTGATTCATGTCGCGGGAATGATCGAATTCGGAAAATCAGGACGCGGCAACTTTGATTGTCTCGACTTGTCGGTTTGATGCGAAGAAAAACTCGAGGATGTTTAGACTTGCGATTGATGAATGAAATAAACTTGAGGATTGAGTAGGTCCAATTCGCGCATCGAAAATGAATTAGTCTAGACGCAAAACAAAAGTTACATCCCGATGAGGATAATTTTTCCTGCGGGAGCGTGCATGGTGATTCATGCCCACCGTGGATAATCTGACTTGCGTGAGATCGGGGCGCAACATATTGTTAAGCCAGACGACCTTGTGATCGATTACGTGAATTGGGATGAATGACTTAGGGGAATATGAAATGTGAATTTGGTTAACGTCGAAATTGCGTCATAGCGTGCTTGAATTTAAAAGGATTGATAGACGAACTATATCGAACGTGTTTGAAGGGATAGACTATACAAGATGACTTATTGAATGAGCGATTTTGATACGTCGTGAAATTGGTTGAACGTGAGTTGTCGTAGGATGGCTTCGCTGAATGACTCGGACCCCGTGCGACAAATGTTGGATGTGTGTAGGCAATCTATGCTCGAAGTTTAGAAATTGGAGTGATGCGAGCTTGGGTAGAAAGACCCCGTACTATCAATTTGGTTTGACCTTAGGATGGGGTCAGTGTTGATATTGTTGTTTGGGGACTATGATTCCAATACTGACGGAAAGACATAGCCTAGTAGTTAGGCAGACGTCCGAGTGCGAAGTGGTAGGATTTGTGGAGGCACCACTCGCGAGTATCGGTTGACATGCATGTATATCAAGGACGCTTGAATACGTGTACGATCCGACTCGAGTGGTGATAGCGGGATTCGCTATCACGAGGCTTGGCTGAAATGCATGTATTTTGGGGACGCCTAAAATATTTGCACGATCCATACTAAGTGATACGTGGAATTCAAGTGAGACTTGAGAAACAGGGAAGTGTCGAGGATTTTGAGATCGTAAGTTTTGAAGAAAGGATTGAGGGTAGCACGAGCGTGGCTCGGATTTGAGAAACGCATAGGCGTAGCCTACTTGTGCGAGAGTTCTTGAATGTTGAGTAAAGTGATAAGTCAATAAGTACTCAGTTAGTTTCGAGGACGAAATTTTTTCTGAGTGGTGTATGATGTAGTGTCCCGTCCCGCTCAGTCAATCGGAGGGATCGAAACGTCGACGGCGTTCAAACTTAGCCTTGCAACGGCTGCTTGAAGACATCGCTCGGTCGAGGCGATCGCACGCTCAGGTGAGGTAGTTCGGTGAACTTGCCTTATCTTAGCCTTCGCATAATAAATCGCATGTTTTCAACATGCACAAGTAGGCTTGATAATAAAAGTGACGAATCCACGTAGCTAAAGGGAATAATCCGACGGGTTGAATTGAGTTAGAATATGGAAAGGTCCAACGGTCGGCTTAGAGTTGGTGCACGACGTGCTTTGAAAATGACACTGGGTCCTTCGTCCCGTGGCTTGGGAGAAGGAGAGTTGGTCTTCGACACAAAACTATGAACTCGCCTAAGTCATAGGCGTCGTCCGCGTAAATGCTCGATAAAGCATGCACGTTTCCGTAATGCAAGGCTTGGCATAGTCTTTGCTCGTCCCTTGGGTTAAGTTGTAGGCTTGATTAAGTTAGGCAAAGTGATAGTGGTCGACCTAAGTCATTCCAAGCACGGTCCTACGAGTTCTACGGCTGGGTATGACAACTTAGTCTTACGGTTTCAAGCCCGTCATATAGAGTATGTCTTAGGCGGTGGCGTCGTGTAGAGTTCAAGTTGGTTTAAGGCACGATGTCACGGACTTAGTGTTTTCAGGCACGGGCCACGGTTGATTCATTGAGTTTGGAAAGTGTAGCGAATAGTTGTTCTTGAGTTGAGTAAAATGATAGGGCAAGAGAGAAGAATGCTCGCGATTACGGGTCGTCGAGGCAAGATCTCAGATGTGAGAAGTATTGAACTTGGTCCCTGAAAGAGATGATAACACTAGAGGTGGAATGACTGTGTGAGACGTCAGTTGAGTCGAGTCTTGCATGGTCATGGACAACTTGTCGACAAGATAGAGTTTTCCTCGAACGGTAGCCCAACGGAAGGGGACCGGTTCTTGAGAAGCAGCATTAGCACGTGCTGGATGACCGCACAAGTTAGCGCAGAGGCTTGCCAGCGGAGCTAGCTACTCGCGCTGGCAAGGGCGGCCGCCTAACAAGCTAAAGGAGTCCACGATGGCTCCGGGAGTCGGTGACCAAATCATATAAGATGAGTCGGCATGGCGGCAATCCGCGTGTGCCTTTGGATTGAGTTGAATGGGTGTGTATAGTTAGAACACAATGTTGGGCCTAAGATTTGGTTTCAACGTAGGCGTCGTGCTTCGGCACGAAATGTGGCGTCGAGTTCAATGTTGTCGGCATATAAGTTGCATAGTTATGATTGAGTTGTCCTGAGTCTAAGTCAGGAAAGGCCGCAAGGCAAAGTTGGTCGAGTGACACTTAACCCACAAGTTTTGATTGGGTCAGTTGACGATTTAGTAGCAAAGGGCCGCGAGGCGGCGATATGTTTGAGTCGACATTGTTGTTGCAAGCACGGGATGGTCTAGAGGCACAGAATAGGCAAGGTGTCGGTCCTAAAACTGATCCTAAGGAAAGAGTAGAAAGACAATACAAAGGGGACTAAGTTGCACAAAGTAAATTAACGTGTTGGTTTTGTATGGGTGGGCGAGGAGCTCATTCCACCAGTACAGTTGAGTACTGATATCCACATAGTTTACATGTGCAGGCACAGGCAGAAGCTCGTGGCGCGGAGCTCGCTTGGATGCGTCGAGGCACGGAGTTCCTTGGCGATTCGAAGCGTGCGGCCGCATGGAGTCAAGACTTATACGGGACATAATGTATGGACGTCGCCTTCCGAAGCATCCGCTGGATTGAGACATGTATTGAGAGATGAGAGAGAGCTGAGTGAACTTGTAATGTGAGCTTGAGAGACTTGTAATTCTTGGCCTTGCGTCCCAATGTAACCGTTGTTTCAATATCAATAAAAGAGTGTTTTGCAATGACTTGTGTTTGCTTTTTAAATTCCGCTGCTATTATTCAATATCTCTGCTCGGGACTTCTGTGCGACGACCCCGTCGCAGTCGCTGAAATCGGCCGTTATGGAACCCGCCTTGCACGAGCGCAATCTAGGCTCGTGCGGCATCACGCCTTAGCGAGGACGATCGCTCCTACGGGAGCGGGGCGTGACAGCCCCGTACATCCGCTCCTAAAGTCACTCGTGTTGCTAGCTGGCCTGGAGGGGAGGGTTTCTCCCCCGGACCCCCCTTCCCTCTTACAACTATCTCTCTCTGCCATTACCCCCAATATGGGCAGACCAATATAGTCTTCTATGAGACTGCACTTCTCGTTCTCTCCCTCAGACTTTCTCACTCTCCCTCTCTTGGTCCCTCCCCCTCCCTTTTTGTAGTACGGGAGGAGGGACCTTGGAGGATGGTGCAGAGTCCTTGGTGTTCACTCTTTGCCGCTCGGGGATTCACCGTCGCTACACTCTCATTCGGCGGCCTCGCTTCATTCAGTAAGCACTTTCATTCCACTTACTCTAACTAGACTCTATCAATCTAGTTACACTTAAGTGATAAGTATTAGTTTATTTGTACGTTCGCTCGGAGCTTGTTGCCTGAGGTCAGGTTTTTCCTGAACAGAAGGCGACAGTGCCGGGAGGTGAGATGATTTTTTTCATTATTGTCACATGACATGTCATTTTTACGGAATGTGTGGATGTAGAACTTCCAGAAAGTCATAGGGGTTTATGCGTGCGGACCAAGACTTGAGGGTTTTGTGAAATTTAGCTTTTTATTCATTTCTGTATAGTATACGTAAAAGTACTATTGTTGTGTTGTTAGTATGTGCTAGGATTTATAGACAGCCCGCATCTCAATTTGTTTGTATCGATTTGATTTTAGATAGTTATTTGGCGGAGTGGACTTGCATACACTATTGACATACTTCTTTTGTTTATATATGTTATCCTGACCCCTATGTATCATTCAAAGAAAATATTTTGAACATGCTCTTTGCATGCTGAAGTCGCAAGAGCAGATACCACATTTAATGGATACTCAAATAGAAAACATTTGTATTGTTCAATTATCTGTCAGGTAGCTGGCCGGATTCATGTTCTTTTGGGCACGTAAGCATTTAGCCAGGAACACCTTAGCTAATGCTCAACCATCAAAACATTATTTTTGAGTATCATGATTAATGTCCAGAGAGAACGGGTGTCATGATATTGGCAATAATGCGAATTAAGTTAAGTTATGAAATATCCGATAGTTATCAGTCTTGATTCCAGCCAGGGGTGGACCCAGCACCCCCATCTCAATTGGTAGTCCAGTCGGTACCACGATTTCTCAAGTTCAATTCTCAATTCCCCTCACAAAAATTTCTAGGTCCTCCCCATTCCAGCACTAGTTTGGATAATCAATATGGCATCATGTTATCTGCTCTTGTTACACCTTTAGTATCTGCAGAGAATTTAGTAGACTCAAAATGGGTGCTACAATACTGTGGTAATGCAATTAAGTTGGGTTCTAAATATCCAATAGTTATCAGGGGTTGATTCCGGTAGTAGTTTGGATCATATCTTCTCTTGTTAGACCTCTAGTATCTGCAGAGAATGTAGAGGAGCATCTATATGGTTCTTATTCCTTTAAACATCTCGGTTTATTAAGGCACTACTGCTACTCATTTTTCCATTTTTTTGTTTATTTCATACATGGTAATACTGGGCATATTTGTGAACCCCTGTAATTTGTAGTATGAAGGATAACCAATAAAATCATGTTAAAGGATGTACTCTTTCAAGATGTCCTTCAATGCAAATTACTTCTCTCGCACCCAACTCCTCAAATCTGCTTTCATGCTACTATCTATGGATTGACCCTACTATCTATAGTTAAAACCGAAAGCCTAAATACTTTTTCTTCATGTCATTCACGGATTTTTGGTCAGTCTTACTATTAGTGTCTTTAAACTACTTTTTGACTGAGAGGGTATTGACTCGTATTATCCTCGAGCAGATGGATAAAATACTATCTGCATACAGGAAATCCTCAAAACAGTGGTCATCCACACTGAACAAACTAGCTCAAGGTACGAAGCCTTTTAAGATTTGCTATCTTTTCATGTTTGAAGCAATTTTGATTATTTGTTGGATTCTAATACGATTCTAGCTCAACAGTGAGACAACGAGGTCGGAAGCGCACAATGGTAGGATGAGCATTCTTCAACATGAATCCTGACGTGTAAGAAACCAGTCAAAGTACCATCATGAGTTGTATGGTTTACAATTAGACTTAATGTTGTGTTTAGAGAGTGCTTTGATTTAGAAAGATACCATCTTGTCTACTATTTGTATTGAGTTCACTGATAGTGATGATTGAATATGAATGTGGGTTCCTTCTGGCTGATAAACTAGTGCCCATGGTTGTCTTAGTTTTCTGGGCACATTCTTCAGTCTATAGTTGAATTTTGTGCTTCATGTTCTTATCTTATAATGAGCAAAACATTGTATATCAAAATTGACAGATTGATCTATTTCTTAACATTTATATCTAACAGTATCATTGACTGTATCTTTGTCTGTAATTAAGGTTTTGCGGTATCGGAATCGGTATCAGACCCTTGTGATTATCGGGATCGACGTTATCGACGGTTTCGAATCGGTGTATCGGATATTTTGGTATTGGAAAGCAAATAAATATTAATAAACTATTAAAATTTTATAAAAAAAATATTTTGTACATTTAGGCATAATTTTAAGTACTTTTGTGTGTTGTTTCGAATTGTTTACATGTGATGCAAAATTCTCATATTTTACATTCTTTTACAACCTTGTACTTTTACATTCTTTTTGATTCGTCTTTTTCCTTTCAATTTTTTTGCCGAATTAACTAAAAAAAGATCCCCAAATATCGGCATCGGGTCCTTACCGTCATCGGTCGATATCGAATCGGGATATTCCAAACCGTATAGGTAGGTATCGGTCGTATCCGATCGCGGCCAATACTACTGCCAACTGTGATATTATTTGGATCAGCTCTCCTGTAGGAGTGGTCGTTTGTGGGGGTATTTCAGTTTACCTGGAGAGACCAGGATGTCATCCCTGTCAATGATATGCTTTATCAGTTCCGTATCCGCCTCTAGATTGGTCCTATGTGACATTTTTCTTTGGCGGGTACTTGTCCAGGCCTCGCACTTGGATCGTAAGTTTGAATGCGATCATGATCCTTAGTGAACTGGTGCAATTGTTAGGCACTTGGTGTTCTGCAACATTAATCTTGCCATGTCTTCTTGCTTCCTTCCCTGATAGGGAGGGTAGCAGAATCTCCCAACGGTCTCAGGAATATATGAACAGCTACATTATATATATATATGAACTGTCCTTTTCTTCGGCTTGACAAATGTCAAAGAGGGATCGGAACCTGCGCCTTTATATAGGTATGTATACATGGGTGGAGCCAGCCCCCACGAATTTAATTTTTTTTTTCATAGTGATTTTTTTAATTACTCCTATTTCTTCCTTAAATTAGTATCTATTTTTTTTTTAGTATTTCTTAACTTTCTAGCTAGCAATATTTTATTTGTTTCTTAAATCTGCCCTCACAAGTCTAAGGAAAAGAAGAAGACTAGATCCAAATTTATATTACAGAATTTTTGTCTCCACGGAGTGGAATGGCTAGCTCCGTCCCTGTATGTATATACAACCATGGTATTTGCATTAGTTCTTTGCGTACATCCTGATCATATTTCCATTATAGAAGATTCATGAACAATATTTAGATCGACATCCTGTTGAATGACTCGTCGATATTACAGCTGCACTCAGGTCTTCTTCTATTTTACATCACCATCACTCGACAATACTCGAAAGCTGGAGGATTAGAATTAGGGGGAGCATTATTCGGTTTTGGACTGAGAATCGACGGTACTCGAAAGCTGGAGGATTAGAATTAGGTGGGAGCATTATTCGGTTTTGGAAGGAGAACTGAGAGATTCAACTTGGTTTAAAAAAATCAGTTCGGTTTCGGTTTAGCCAAACAATTTTATTTGGTTTCGTCAAAAATCGAAAACTGAATAAAACTTATGTAATTATGTAAATAATTTAAATTTTATGCATATTTTGTGATTAAAAAAATGTGTATATTTTTTGGTTATATTTTGACAACAACAATTGTATGTGCCTATTTTAAAGCTAACTTTGGTAATTTAATAATTAGTTCAACTTTGTGCCAAACTTTGGTATAATTTAATATAATTTAACCATGATTTTAACTTTTTTATTGGCCCATTAAGGGTCTTTTTGGATTGAAGAAGAAAAAAAATAAGCAGAGCTAAGTGGGGTCAAGTAAATGAAAGTTAAGTAAGAGGAAGAGGAGTCGATACATATAATCCTTTTTTAGATTTGTGGAAGAGTTAATTGAGGTGTGTTTAATAACTCTTTTGCTTGGATTGAAGGTTTTTAAGTGGGTAGATGATTTTAACAAAAAAATATAATAGTTATCAAATATTCTTATTACATGTGGTATGAAATTGTACTCAACATACGTTGTCATTGCATAATATCTATGTGGTCATCAACTATTCCTTCTCTAATTTTTTGACGCACCTGGGCGGTTTTTTATGCATTAAATATATGTTGTTATCAACTAAACATATGTATCAAAAACATAATTGTCGATTTTTTTTCCTTATAATTTTCAACAATGAGTAATAAATGAAGAGAAAGAAGAGATGACACACCTAGACGACAACATGTTGAAAGCCAGGAAGACAGAGTAGCATGTTGAAGGCAAAAAAAATGGAGGAGTGTCACAATATTTTAAACAACAATCCCTCACTTTTCCTTGTTAACCCCACACCCCCCCTGATTTGGGGAATTAAAAAATGGACAAAGAGGTTAAACAAACTCTCACTTAACCCACTATGAACTTCCCCTCATAAACCCCCACAATCAAACCAAATATGATTTCCTTTCCCTCCCATTTAACTTCCCCTCCTTAACCCTCTTCACCCTCAATCCAAGTAGACCCTAAACGATAAAATTAGTCCAACCGAACAACCGAATCAATCGGTTTGGTTATCGACTACTTTCATTTGATTTCTTTTTGGATTTTTAGATATTTGGTTTATTCGATTTTAACTATTTCGGTTCGTTTGAAACCAAATAAATTGAGGGTCTGCTTGGCAATGATATTTTAATCGGTTTTGGAATTTTTTGAGTCGGTCATTTATGAAGTGTTTAAAAAAATCTTGTTTGGTAAATTTTTGGAGTCACTGGCTTTGGTCGGCTCAACCCCTACCTAAACAAGTGCAATGTAATTTTGAGTGTCTTTATAAAACCCCAAAATCAGAGTGTTTTGAGAGTTCCTATTTCTTTTTCTTCCAATTATAGTGTTTATAAAAAAAATATAACTACAACTATTAAAATCCTACCATATTTCTTCTCTCTCATCTTTGTTTCTTTTGAGGTTTCATCTGACGACTACTTTCTCTAAATGTGAACTTTTTTTTTTTTAAAATTTTGCGGTCCATTGATGTGGCAGTGAATGATAATCATAAACTTTTGCCATCCATTTGATGTGATAGCGAATGCTTTTTTTCTTTAATATTTATGATTTACTACTTGCCAAACTATTTTATGCTTGCAAGATATATGAGTATATAAAACTATTGTTTGAGAAGACAATGATATAATCTTTTTTCTGGGAGTGCTTTTGTTTATATATGAGCATATAAATAATTTTATTATTTAAAAAACTTTCAGAACCGTTTGCTAATGAATTATCAAACATGAATTAAATTGAATTAAAAGTTGCTACTTAAAACTGTTTGAGACCGCACCTTTCATAATCGTTCAAAATCGAACCTCTCATAATCAGTACTTTAAAAACGTCTCATAAACGTTATCCAATAATTGTCGAAGCAGACCCTCATTAGGGTTGGTTGGTATGTGTTTTTCAGCCAGTAATGTGGGCCTTTATTGCTTGAATCTTGCTGTCAAACCACACATTACTTTCTTGTTAATTGTGGTGCTTGTTTGTAATGCTCCATTGCTCTCAGTTGTGTTACATCAGAAAAAAGCCAGATGGTTAGGAAAGCATTTACTCTGTCTCCCAGAGGTTGCTGAGAATTATGTGGACCGCTCTGCAACTCTCTTTTTTTTCTCTCCCTCCAATTGCTTATTCTTTTTCCAATACTTGTTTCTTTTCACTGTGAAGAATTTTCATTTGGATACCTCCTGTAAAAATTATGCTGGTGGTCCAAGGGTTCAAGTGTCCCTTGACAGTACGTTTCACTTAAGAGGGTCTGCGGATATCAATGGCCAATGCTCCGAGCATTGAATAAAGAGTGACGCCCATAAGAAAAAAAGATCAGTGGTTTGTTGTAGTGGATTGATGTGTATTAATTATATGTTTCAATGTTATAGATCTTTGTGATCTCACAGATGTTTCAGTTTATATGCTTATATTTGTCAATTGATCCTCCAAAATATCTGTTATGTCGATATGCTTGAAGCAACTTTTTTTTTTGAGATGTCCGGACTAACGTACGAGATTTGTGCATGATACGTTACATATTTTTTGGGTTCCACTGCTCTCATTTTTCACACAAATCCACACACACACCCACACCCACACCTCCCCATGCGGTCCGATTTCGAAATTGTCCGCTAGCCAGGGAGGTTATACCTCTCCTCGCTGGTCAAAAGAGCCAACTGAGTTCGGTAACAACTTGTTGATTTATTTATTTGTAAGTATGTCAATTATTCTCCCCCGGTACCCATCCCCTCTATTTGTGGAAAAATATTGTATGAACCAGGCTCACCATGCGCCCTTCAATACTATCCATTGGATGTCATTGGAATAAATGCATCCAGAAATTCTAATGTTAATTCAATAGATGACATAGAAGGTGTCCAGTAAGGCAGGACACACAGAATAATTTCTCTTGTGATTCCAATTTTTTTGTATTATTCTTGATTGACAAATAATTTATTAGAGGAGAAGAATAAAATCATGATGCAACTCCTACCAAAGAGAGTGGATTTAACAGGTAGGCAGCTGGTCTTGTCTCAGTCAAGTGATCTACTTAGAATCTAGTTCAAACTCCAAAGTTATTGTTGTTCCCGTATGCGGAAGGAGTGTTCAAATCTCCATCTTGCTTTTGTTTACTAGTATCATCAAGTGGTGAACAAACACATTGTTTTGAAAGTTCAACTGGAAGCAGAAAAATGTCCGTTTCCGGCTTTTCGTGTACATATACGGAAATTTTACAGAAACTCGTGAGTTCTTAATTTTTATAACTCGATCATTAAAAATCAGTTGTCTTACATGTATCTGATCTCTTAGATTTTTTTTTAAGGACTAAAGAGAAGGTTAAGCACACTTTTAATTTAGTAAAATTCTCTGTGTCACATCTATATTGTAAGTTTCTATTTGCATAAATTGTATTTGTTATATTCCGAAATCTTGATAGCTGTTCTATTTGGATTTTAAATATAAGCGTTCCTTGATATTATTGTATACATATTTGAACAAGTATCAAAGCGAATGTTGCTTTAGCTCTTAGATCCTATTTCGATGTGAAGCAGGCAGTTACTGGAAAATGAGGGTCCACACACACACACACGCAAAACACACTGAGTATTCTCCTAACCTAAACTCAAGTTTGGCAAAGAAAAAAAAGAAGAAGAACAACAGTTACTGAGAAAGAGAGTAAAAAAAAAAAAAAGTTAAGCAACAAGACTGCTGAGAAGGTTTCAAAGCTGCAAAAGAAAAAGTGAAGAATGTGAGAGTGCCACAAGTATGGTCCCCATTGGGAGAGAGAGAGAGAGAGATCTTTGACTGTTTATCTGTCTCTTTCTCTCTCTCTCATGAAATTTTGGGTACTGCAGGTTTCTCAAAACACATGCATGGGGGAAGGGGTCGAGGTTCATAGATGTGATTTGTGTGTGTGAAGAAAACCAAAGGTGACATCAGGCTGTGTGCTTTGGAATCTAATGTTGAGAAGAGCAATTTTGGGATAGGTGAATGAATAGGTTCAAACCTTGGTAAGAGAGAGAGAGAGAACCTTGCTGCTTTGCCTTTTGGTGTTTGTTTGATTGATAGATGGATGAGCTATAGCTAGCCTTTCTTTCACTTGTTTCAGTGAGTTTGAGCAAAAAAATTTAGTTTTTAGCTGCAGAAAGACATTACTTAATAACATAACCACACCTTTTGGAGTTAATCAATATCCCAAAGCTAAAGCTTAAAAAAAAATGGACAAACATTATATATTAATTTTTTAACATTTTCTTTCATTTGTTGGAATAATGAGAACCTTGTTGGCAGATGGATGACCATATAACACTTGGGCTAAAGTCTAGCAGATGAAGATCATGTATAAAGAAATGAAAAATATGTAATATAATCATTTACAAAGATTTGAATGGAGGACCTTTTGCTCAGATACCATATAAGTACTAGTTGATACCGAATTAGTACCAAGCTTTGGGACAACTTCCAAAATAATTTGATCGAGGCTTCTTCCAAAAGAATTTGGTTGAGGCTTTTATCTTGGTGGCATGGTGAATTGTTCTTGTTCATTAGACTATTATTTTCAGGTTAGTTCATCATCAAATAAAAGTGAGTTTTAACCACCCCTAATGCGTCACTTTGCAGGAGGAAGTCACTTTACGGGAGTCATTTTGCACATAGTCTCACACAGGCTGTCATATCATGTAGTCAACAAAATATGATCAGATATTGATGTCCCTCTAGCATTGTCAATTGCAGATGACCATAGGTCAAAGAATCCTAGAGGAAACACCATCTCTAGCTTGTAGAGTGTTACCACAATTATTCTCCTGCTTTTCTAGACGATCGATAAGAAACTTAGTAGAATATAGGTCTATGAAGATATAATAATCTTAACAGAATCTTCTTAAATTCGACATGCACACATTTCACTTGCAAAGTCCCCATTTTTCCTCTTTCTTCAGTAAAAAAGTTGCCTTAGGTTGCTTATATTTTCCATTACATTTTTTTATCAAATGCAAAGAAGGAGTCTACACATATCTTGCAAGTCAAGATTTGCCTTTGGATTGTATTTTGTCTTTCCTTTGACATCTATAACAATACTAATTATGTCATCAAATACATTTTTTTATATGCATGACATAAATGTTATGTCAAATAAAATTGGTGCTCTAATACCGCAAGTCCCAAAATATACTCATGTTCATCCAATTATGAAGGTGACCAAATCCATCATACTAGTAGCCCTTTGTAGGATCTTCGATGACACTTGGTAAATCTTTTACCTCTTTTCAAATTGTATCTCTAGGCCACCTTGCGGTGGATCATCATTGTCCTCAATTCTACAAAAAAACATTCTTGTTCTTTCTAAAATGATGATCTTTCAACAAAAAATGGTAGTTAACAATCAAAGAAGGATGATTTTCCTTCGTGTTTCAAGCGGAAAGACTTAGTACGGTCCATGCAATATGGACACAAATGACGGCCATGTGTATTCCATCCCAATAACATCTCATAAGCAGGGACATCATTGATGGTCCACATAAGTGCTTTCTCATCCAAAAATTATGCATTCTTAAGACATTGTAAGGTTTGGCACCAACATCCAACAATGTCATCAACTCATCTATCACTTGTTGTAAGTACACATCAATATCCCTCTCTGATTTATTTGGACCTAGGATATTGATACTTAGGGACACATATATAGTCTTCATGAACATCCAAGATGGTAGGTTGTAGGGCATGAAAACTACATGCCAACAAGAATAATGAGAAACTGACATCTTAATAGGGGTGAAGCCATTAGCTGAGAGCCCCAATCTAACATTCCTTGGATCCACAACAAAGTCAAGATGTACTTGGTTAAAGTACTTCCACGTCTCCTATCAAATCTAACACACCTTCGATCTGCTCTTTCTTGTGCCACCTTATGTTTTCAGATGTCTCATTCACCATAATCGACATCTGCAATCATGGTGTCAAGGGTAAGTAGTGCATCCAATCAATATGCTTCCCTTTATCGACTTTTTCTTTCTGTATCGATACGTTTGTAACAATTAGCTCCACATAATTTGCATCTATCTTTATTATTGTCGTCCTTGTAGTACTGTAATGCACCGCTCCGTACGGTGCATTATGCTGATTCGTTGACTCGAAGAGTTACGTTGATCCAAAGAAGTATCGATGCAAATCGATACAAGAGCTATGTTGACCCGAGGAATGCATCGAGTCGGATCGATACAAAGCGTTAAGTTGGCCCGAAAGAAAGCATTGAGTCAATTCGAAGATCTATTAAATCGAATCGATGCAAAGCATAATTTCGATTCAGACAAGTATTGATTTTAGTTGGTTTCATGTGCAGGCTAATCTTTTATGCTGAATTATAAGAGGTCGATATTTTGTCTCGTTTGTAACAGAGTCCACAGAACCAAAACATCGTCTCGCAACGGACTGACACATGGGCATGGTAGGCCGAATCAGTCGAATAGTTCAACGGAGCATGAAGTGCTCGAATGGCTAAGTCAGAAGAGTTGGTCGTGCAACAAAATTATAAAATCGAGCCGCATCGGTTCGGCAAAACGACAAGGCGTATCATCTTAAGGTGGGATGATTTTGACCCTTCTTTCCTACCCCGTCATGTCTAAGTAGAATGTACTATTGTATACTAAGTTAACCTATCGAGTCTATGGGCGTGGCTCGAAGAAGAGAAATCGTAGGGCATGTCGAACACTAAGATAGAACAATTGAATTGAAACGTACATCAAATATACGAATCACCAATGAACATCGAAATACCGCAACGACGAGCGCCTCAATGCGCAAGCCATATGAACATGGGAGACCTGTCTCGACGAGTACCTCCGTGCCTTTACATACGAGTTATAAGACTAGAGTATTGAAAGACTATATCGGTATGAGTGCCTCAGTGCACAAGCTGTAGAACATTGAATACTCTATCGAGGTGTCCCTCAGTGCACAATGTTGGCCCATTGGTCATGATCAAACCTGATTTTAATAATTGATCAAACTCTGTCTCGATATAAATACAAGTCAATTCAGATGTTTACCTACGACGTTTTGGACACTGCTCAATGATGGATATCTACTATGTTCAAGACTGAAGCTGTTTGTCACTCAGAATGTATTTCCTTCAAAGCAATATACTTTTTCATTTTATTGAGTCTAGGAATACATTGTACACCAAATCGTACTGGCAAATAGGCTATCCTAAAATCGTTTTTGAAAACCTGACCTATCTTTTCAAAATGACCTATTTTGAAAAACACCTATTTACAAAAAGCTTCTGAAGGACTTTTCAAAAAGCCAAAATTATTTTTCTCAAAATCAACTGGCAGAACCCTAGCAGAACTCGGCCAGAGTTCGGCCAAGTTGAACGTTATGTGAATGTTTAATTTTGAACTTGGTCACCCTTCAGTTGCGGTTTGTTACAAAGAGTTCTGTCCGAATTCTGCCCAAATTTTGTCAGAGTTCTGTCTTTGGAAAAACTATAAATAGAGAAGGATTTCGATCATTTCAAAACACCAATTCACTTTCAATCTCTTCTTTTCTAAAGCTTACATTTCTTCCAAAGAGTTCTAAAAGCTTCCATTTTTAAATCCCAAGCCAGTTACAATCCTCTAGTCAATTTGCCAGTGCGGTACGGTCTAGAAGTTTCAGAGCGATTGTAATCAGAGGCTTGATTGAAGAAACAACTCTTCACAATTGAAGTTGGTCGAGTCTTCGTATCAAAGCTCGTGTCTGTAGAAGTTGCAAGGACTTCGTATGAAAACTTACGGGATTTTCCAATAGTGGATTCAACTGGAAGCTAGAGTTCTTTCGACTGGACTAGTCCTCACAAGAGAGAAATCAGTATAAATCTTGGTGTTTGCGTTTGCCTTCTGATCACTTTTCATTTCTGTCATTTATTTTGTGTATTATTATATCTGTGATCTAACTGCTAACGAGATTTTTAATTAGCAATATTCTGCTGCCTACTCTATTCACCCCCCTCTAGAGTCTGCTTTACGATTTCGTTCCTACACACAAGTCGGAGAGAATGAACATAAGTTAGCACATTGAAAGATCGTGTCGAGCGTGCATCAAATGTACGAATTGTATATCGTTGAACGTTAAATCATAGTATAATGCTTGAATTGTTTGGGACCTTCGTGTCGTTTACTTGGATATTTAATCGAGACATTGAAACATCGAAAGAATGAAATCGTACAAAGAATGTGAGAACATAGAAAGAATATAAGAAATGCAGAATGATGCGAAGTCCGAGTTTCAGACTCGGACTATGTTTGGTTGTATGAGTAAATACGTATTGCATGCTCAAATGGACTTTGAATATAGCCCGTGCACGGGTTCATTTTTCTCGAACATGGTTCGCCAGGGCAACGAGACTGTTCGGCCTAGGAGGAATGATTATCATCGCAATGGAGCACGAGCATTGCGGGACCTTCAGTAAGGATCGAACCTAGGCTGAAAGGGGCATCGCAGGTAATTTGAGGAAAATAAGTCTATTTTGGCATGCTGAATGCCAATGCTCTATCTATAGATAGGGGCCGGTGGGCTGAAAGTGT
>JANAVB010008634.1:0-49953 GCA_029216955.1 Iris pallida | reverse complement strand
TTTTTTGTTATTTTTCATCGTTTTTTCGTTTTCTCGTTTTTGTCGTTTTTTTGTTATTTTGGCATTTTACCATTTTTTTGTTTGTATCTATTTTTTTTCGTTTACTGTTCTTTTATATTGTTCATTTTATTTCGTTATTATTATTTTTTATTTTTTTCCCGGGAATATTATATTGTCACCAAACATGGGAATGCAATTTTCCAGGAAATTTAATTCCTTGGAATTTGATTCCCGGGAATATAGAATTCCCGTATATAGTATTCCGCATACCAAACGCCCCCTTAAGAATACTAATGGACAAGTGTTTTTGGAAATTTCACTTTAACACCCCAACTATATGCAAGGTGATATCTTAAATCTTTTTTTATTTTGAATTGCTACCAACAGGTAGTTGGGTCTTAGTACACTTTAAACAGATCCTTCACCACGCACAAATGACTGAAATAACTGTTGCTTGATAAGCAAAGCCTGTTCCTATCACATTGTCAATGCACTACTAATATAATGTGGCTTAGAAAGGGCTGAAAATGGTTCCTATCAAAATTGAGCCGTTTGGAAATCCACCATCAATTATAATAAAACAATAAATCTATAACAAATTATAATTAAAATATAAATCCTAATTTTTTTACATGCTAACACGTGAATTTAGTACTAGTAAGAGAGAACTGAAAAGTCGAAAGAGCTTCTACGACGACCGGTGCATGATTTACACATATATACATTAGTGAACTAATCGATACAAAATGTGTCGCTTCTGAAGCTGTCAATGTAGAACCCTGCAATTTCTTCAACATCTGTATATTCGGATTAGAAGTCATATATGGGACATTATAACAAATGCCATTACGTAACAGCAGCATAACTTGGTAGCAGGGGGCTAATAATTTGAATGCTACCATAAAGTTATGGAAATGAAGCATTATGTTGTGTACCTTGATTAATACACTTGATATGATTAATCTAAGAAAATGAGTATTTGTGGACAATGTCCTACTCGTTTAGTTCACGGGGCCTTGAGAAAGAAAACATTCATTTTCTATGTTTGGATTCCAAACAAACAAAGAGGAAGAAAAATGATTCCCAAGAAAAATAGTTTCCCACTCACCCCATGGATTCACTTTCCCACTCCCGATGATTCACTTTCCCTCCCAATTTTTGCGGATCTTTCTAAACACCGGAAAGAATAATAATGGGAATTGTAATTTCCCAAAGGAAAGAAACAACAAAGAATTGATTTCCTTTCATTTCTTTTCCACAGACCAATAAACTAGTGAACGCCCATTTGTAATTTGGCATTTAGACATAACGTCTGTAGTAGAGGGGGAAAATCATAAACTCGAAATGCCTACCAGGTGACTTGACAATGTTCTGGAATTGGTCCTTCGTTGTGACATGGACCAAATCAGAGTCATTCCTAGTGCTACATGCATCTTCACCCTTCTGTTTCCTTAGGTGGTTCTGGACCTCACGCAGTCATTGTCCAACCTTTGATAGGCAGGCAGTGATAGAGATACATCAGAATCAATCTCTTGATTAATGATATGATAGAGATAATATTAGTTGTAAATGCTCTTTATTTACTCCTTTCTCTCAATGACTTATCTCTTTTTCAAATTGTTAACTTTGTATTCCAGACATGACTACTATAGTTATTGTTACCTATTGTATTCCAGTTGTAAGTTGTATATATATACGACCAATATCGATAATAAATTCAACTTCATTTTCAATCACAATCAATATTATTTTCTCTTATATGGTATCAGAGCCCAGGTCCATTTTTTTCTCCATGTCCGTTAATCCTTTCCTCTTAATGGCATCCAATGATCAATCTCACAACCGTCATCCCTCTTTCAATGTCGGCCTTCTCTCCACTCCAACCACTCCACTCTCCCCCTCCTACCCGTTCTTCTCAACTCTTCAAAGGACGATGTCAGTGGTATCGAACCCAAGTCATTATGTCTCTCAATGTCCCATTTTCGTACCCAACCGTATATCGCACACTTGTGGGAAGCCTCCAATCTCTCTCTTTAACTAGACTTGAGATCTCTTTTGTTGTAAATAGGTTATCTCAATACATGCACAAACCGACTGAAGATCATTGGGCGGCTCTCAAACGCCTATTGCGCTATCTTGCAGGATCTACTACACGATCTACTCCTTCGCCAAGACTCACCAACTACTCTTCATGTTTTTACAAATGCTGACTGGGCAGGTGATAAAGATGACTATATTTCTACAACTAGTTACATTGGGTCAAAATCCTATATCTTGGAGTTCTCGTAAACAACGAACTCTGGCTCGCTCCTCAACCGAAACTGAGTACCGTGCTATTGCTGCAACTACTGCTGAAGTCCTATGGATTCAAAACTTACTTCGTGAGCTAGGATATCTATCCAACAGTACACCGATCATCTATATACGGAGCTAAATATGTTGCTGCAATCCAAAGTTCCACTTAAAAATGAAACACTTAGGACTTGACTACCACTTCGTACGTGAAAATGTACAATGTCAAACCTACGTGTCTCATACATTTTCGGTAAATCAACTCGCCGATGCTCTCACCAAGCTACTTGCTCGCACCCGGTTTCATGAGCTCATGTCCAAGATTGGTCTCACTAACCGATCGTCCATCTTGCGGGGACATGATAGAGATACATCAGAATCAATCTCTTGATTAATGGTATGATAGAGATAATATTAGTTGTAAATGCTCCTTAATTTACTCCTTTCTCTCAATGACTTATTCTTTTTTTCAAATTGTTACATTTTGTATTCCAGACATAACTACGATAGTTATTGTTACTTTTTGTATTCCAACTGTAAATTGTATATATATACGACCAATATCAATAAACATATTCAAGCTTCATTTTCAATCACAATCAATATTACTTCCTCTTATCCTCTTATAGGCAGCTCGGTTGCAAAGAAGAAATGCATTGTGGGGCTCATGGGCTAGACCTTCGCCATATGCAGCACAAGCCTCTCGAAACTTGGAGGCCCATGAGGACATACGAATTTGCAGCCGTACCGAAAGAAACTCGTGCATGCATCAATGTCGAATTTGGGGCCGTCGATCAGTACCTGTCTCGGCCTCATCATGCCTGGCATTACGAGGGCCTCTGCTTTAAAGGCAAACACCTTCAAAACAATATAAGGAGGAAATAAATATGATAACTTTTGAGTCTTGAATCTCCCTTTACTAACTAACATGAAAAATCTTGGGTGCTTAAATGGACGATAACTGACCAATTTTAAATGGCAAATTGAAGGCATCAGAAACACAAGCAAAAGTAACTTATGAAAAAAAATCAACAAGACCTTAGGAGCAGAACCAGCACCAGCAGAGATGGCAGCCTGGCTATCTTTCGGCTCGGAGTTCCAGTCCGTTAGCCGCCGTGCTTCATTGCATTTGGAGATATGTACTTGGACAGCATGTGTCCGTGAAATATCGGCTCTGCTAGCTTCATTCTTTGATAGCTTGTAGTGATGAAGTGCTCTATCAGAATCTAAAAATGTTCATAGCATATCTCAGATGGATATTCAAAGACTAAATGTTGTTATCTTGAAAATTAGCCTTACATTACAAGATGGTAGAAGAAAAGAGCACATTATTCGAAAACTGGAGAAAGTCGATGAGGATGAGAGAAAATCATGAGAGGGCTTTGTAACTGTCTAAGGAGAATGGTAGATGCACAAATTACAAGCAAAAAGAATCGGGGCCAGAGGAGTTGGCTAGAACTAGGAATAGGCCTTATATGATGAACCGTACAGAGTTACGATACGACTTTTTTTTCTAATGTTAGAGAAGCAAGAACTCTTAACGGAATGGAATAAAAGAGCTTAAGTGGATACCCAACACTGATACAAGAATTTAATTTATGTCTATTCTCAAATGATATTGGAAGGTGTGTAAATATTGTAGAAATTCTATTCTCACTGCAATTAGTATTTTGTTGGGAGAAAAGAAGAAACCAAAATTTCAAAATTTACAATCTATTCCTTCCACTTCTCTTTTTTTTAGAGGACAAATTATTACATTTACATTATGTCATATATACTGAAACCCCATCCCATCTGGAATGTTGAATTCAAGATGTTTCCCTTTTGCATTGCAATTCTTGTTTATGAATAGTTTTCCGATTACTCTAAAGGAACCTATTTATGTTTTTTCTACAGAACATAAAAGACTATTTTGATTCTTATACAATTCTCATGAATCTGAAGGTGAATTTTGTGTTAGTTTTCTTCGTAAACAATATTCTTATTTACGACTAATATCTTTTGGACTTTTTCTTAAGCGAAACATTTCTATTAAAATGGAACACCTTCAAATGCAACATTTTATACTTATAGTAGTATTCATGGAACCATATGGTACTTCGAAAGATCATTTCATGCATTAAGTTTGATGTCAAGCAAAAACAGTTTAAGCTTATAAAGGGAAATCTTTCCAAGAAATGAAAATAAAGTTTGTCAATTTATGGCAACAAGGCTCGGCACATCCAAAGGAAGAGGCACCCCCGCTGGGGTTCCCATCGCTCTTGTTCTCCGAGTACTCATCCCCTAACAGATCTTCGCCCCGTATCCCTGCATCTTCGTATCGGTACTATTACCCCCGGAATTCTTCTCGTTTGCAGTCTTGGGCAGGTAATCGAGCACGTTACACGCCAGGGGCGCGGAGGTTGCCCAAGTTCCGTAAAGCATCACGTTGACCGACGAGGCCCTGATGAGGATGCTGCTGCCCTTGGCGCTCTGGTGGTCGTATATCATTCTATCGAGTTCCGATGATATGCCACCGCCCCGCCCTCGCCCTCACCCTGCAGGTTGCCTCTGGCCCAACATTGCCCCCACTTGTCATCGCAGCCGATGGTTTCGTCCCGGGGGCCTTGGAACTCAAGGTGCCAGGGGCGATGGAAACGGAGGAGGGCATAGAGTTTGTGGAGGCGGAGCAAAGGGGGGAGGTGGGCTGGCGACGGAACATACTGCCGTAGAGGGGAGCAGGCCGCAGCCAAAAGGCTTCCGGTCATCGTCGTCCATGTCCTTTCCTGATCAACAGTGAGGAATTAGGAAGTCCAATGCCGAGGAATAATTGTCATGGCTAGGGAACTGGAGATCGTGTTGATTGGATGGAGCTGCATGCACGAACGCATGCAAATGCGTTCTACGTGGAAAATTGATCATGGAGGAAATGGCATGCAGTTGCAACCCCAGGAAGTAAGGTGGTGTGAATCTCACACAAAACCTCCTGGAGTCCTCCTTCCTTGTGATCCTGGACGAAGAAGACATGCAAGTTTTTGTTTTTTTTTATTTTTTATTTTTTCTTATTTCTTCTTTGAGTTTCTAATTTTTTGCATGTACTGTATGAAGGAGCCAGAGCCGGCCAACGCAGCAACTGGTTTGAGTGGTCACTAAAGCACTCAGTAGGTTTTAATGGGATCCAATTCTCATGGTTGGCACTAGTCTCTCTCAGGTATTGTTGGGGGAGAGAAAATAGGAAAAAAAAATTAAAAGTAGTTGTGTTTGGGAAAGGAGAGAGGAAGTTGAAAGAAAAATTCATACAGTCCACTAAAAAAAATTCAATCAAAAGTGAGAGAAAATGGAGAGTTAGAAGATTGTGTAGGAAATTATCCAACTACCTTTCAAAAAAGTTAGTATCATTTATAATTTTAAAAAAATCAAAATTAAATGATAATTATCTTTCTTCACAAACAAATAAAATTATTTTTAAACTTTTTCTTTCTCTATTTTTTGGTCATCCAAACAAGTGGAAAAAAAATTAACTTCACCTTCATTTTACTCTCCTTCACTTTCTCTTCTCTCAAATTTTCCTTTCCCTGCTCAAGAATGTTTCAAACAGTGTAAAGCAATTGCATAGTCAGTCAGTACATGTAGCACCTGCACCTGGTCTCGACGTACAGCATCGAGTTTCCGGCAGTGTAGGCATAAACACTGTGTACAACTTCGAGTTTCCGGCAGTGTAGGCAAACTTCCCGACTCTGTGCTCGTGATGGGAGATCGAAAGCATATAGGTCACGCAAAAAAGAGTTTGTAGCCTGATGAAGCATGAATTTTTGCATAATCCACAATCGATACAATTCTTTCCAGATCAAAAACCGATCCAAACGATTACAAGTAACCGATTCCAACTTTTGATCAACTTTATCTGCAGCGTTCGTCCTCTGCCCCTCCACCAACTCTACGACAAACTCTAGTACGTGTTGGCAAAGGAGGAGCAATATATATATTTATGTTAATCAATTAATGAAATCTCAAGTGAAAAACCAAAGAAACTAAAGTACTAAACTAGATGACACGTACCTGGCTCATAATCTCAGGTGAACAACCCAACCTTGCATCTTGAGCATCCTCATATTATTTTTCTGCACAATCTACCTGCTCCCAACCATTAGGTTTCCTGCTGCATTTAGGTCGATTCCCAAGTTTCATCAACATCTGAATAGTGAATCGTCTTCAGAAATCCGCTCCGCATAACACAACCTTTTAAAGCTACAGTCATATATCATCGCACAACGCTGGAGATCTAATTTGACCACAGGTGGGTTCTCAAGGACTCGCCTGCTCGAGTGAAGTCAAATACACGCAAACAACGATTTTCCAAAACAGCATCCAAAGCATGAGCACGGAGCTAACCATAATTATTACTCGTACCAAGTCATTCCAATGTACAATGCTACAAACTGGGCATGCATGTGGCCGGTAAAATTCTTGCCTGCTATGAACCCATACGCATAAAGGGATACCAACAGTGTAAGAGAAGCATCACCTTCTTCCTTTCGGAAAGAGAGCGACTTTAAACCAGAATGTTCCACACATTTAACAAGCATTTTAAGCTCATTATGGGGAAAAGCAAAATGAAATAAACAAGGCAGCGCTCCTATATGGAACATTTCAGACGTTACGGACAGCATCAGTCATCCGGACAGCAGCCTTCAGTTTCCACAGAAGTTGCTGAGCTTAGAGATGAAGCATCAGGGCTGGAAGTTTGCAGTGTTTCTTTAGAAGAGTTCGGAAAATAAGAATATGCAAGCAGAGAAGCTCCAATAGTAATCGACAATCCAAGACAACCCCATATAAGCCTTTGTCTTGTCCTTCTCTTTGTGCGTCGCTGGCGAGCTAATTCTGCACATGCCACCGTGAAAGAGTTAATATGCAATAACTCGGCAATATCATTCAAATTACATATAATGGCAAAAACCCAATTCAAATTTCATAATAGCAACACAGTGATCAAGGTAAACTGACCAGGTGGTCTAAAACACAGTTTCCATTAACGAGTTTTTGGGACGTGAGCACTCATCGACGTGAGCACTCATCAGAAATTAGAATAAGCCACCTTCTTTTTATTCATTACCTAGATAAGTAAAAACAGTATCATAAAATATGGGTTCAAACTGTCCAAGGAAATAGACAAGTACCAATGAACAGAACCAGATAAAGCATCATGTTTATGGTAACCCTGAAAGAGAGAGAGAGAGAGAGTGTGTGTGTGTTGTGTGTGTGTGTTTGGGGGGGGGGGGGGGGGGTAACCATGCATATCTGACATTATCCTAGATTCCTAGTACTAGGGTTGCTTCGGATGATCGACACCGCCAGGACTACGTTTCCAGACCCGGTTCAGCCGATCTTGTCGCCGCCTCCCAGCCCAGCCTCGACCTCTCCTCGCCGGCGCCGCACAAGCTCCAGTCCTCTGCAACTCCTCCCAACCGCCACGCCTCCGACCAACCGAGCGCTATCTCCGGCGAGATCGGTCGATCCCGTGCCCCATCGCCTTAGTCGACACCGCCGGAGACACCGTCTTCACCGTGACTGGAACCCTCCAAGTCCTAGCTTCCATGACGAAACCGAATCCTACCTTTGGTTCTACAGATCCCTCCCTCTTTGCCTCTCTCTCTCTCTCTCTCTAGATCCCTTCCTTTCTCTCGATCTAAACCTAGATCCAAGTTAAAATTAGTTATTCATTGGTTATTTATGGTATGTATAGTCTAATTTTTTTTTTTACATCAACAGGGTATATGCAGGGGTTCTATTATGGTGTGTATAGTCCAATTTGGCAGAAAATGATAAACATTTTTATGGTCTTCCGGTCAGTGTTCTAAAAAGCGGAATTAGGCGGCGCCTAGGCGCTGGGCGGCAAGTGACCGACTAATTTTCGGCCGGAATCGGCCTCTAGGCGACAACAAAGTTAAGGCGGGTTTAGGCGTCCGTCTAGGCGGCTCTAGGAGGAGAGGCGAACGCCTAGGCGCAGGCATTGGACGGTTAGGCCGCCTAGCGTGTAAATTTTGAAAAGAAAAAAGAACAGGTGCACTCGACCCGAAATCCGACCCGCAACTTGCAAAAAAAACAATAGGAGAAGTATGATGCCCCAACCTCAAAAGAAGCAATTGACAACAACAGTTCTTCCGAGTCTACTCTTCTTCCTCTTGACCGCGTGAGCAACAGCCGACCGCGCAGGTGAGTCTTCTTCTTCCTCTTCCTCTTCTTCTTCTTTCGAGTCTCTTCTTCTTCTTCTTCTTCTAGAACCCCTTAACTTCCGGTGAGATTTTTTTCCCCTCTTTCATCCTATGTATGTACTTCAGGTTTCTCTTCATGGCATTCGTTGACTTGCTTATTGTTCCACTTACATGTTTGATGTGCTCTTCTTTTTTGTGTGGTGTGCCTTTTGTTTGTGCCTGAAATTTTGTCTGTGGCATTTGTTGAAATTTTGATACGTGGCATTTGCTGAAATTTTGATCTGCGACATTCATGTTTGATTTGCGACATTCTTCTGAAATTTAAGAAGGTTGGATGCTGGAACATTGTTTGCTGATTATTTGTGCTTGCAAATTATTTTGCTGCAATATTCGGGCCTACAAAATTTATTTTTGATGCAAATATTGGGCCTGGGCCTGCAAAAGCTTTGGGCTTGCAAATTCAACAATTATTTTGTACTATATTTTGTTTGAGAAGGCCCGGCCCACTTGGGCCCATAAAATCGAACCGATCGAACCGATGCGGTTCAGTTTGGTTCAATTTTTAGTAATACGGTTCAGTTTTCGGTTTTGGAAAAACCGATTTTCGGTTTGGTCGGTTTTGATATAGTCGGTTCGGTTTGAACCGAACCGATGCTCACCCCTAAACAAGAGACTCCTACAGTCTCATAACCAGGAGGTTGCTACATATAGACTATCACGTCCCGACCCGGAATCATCCGAATCATCGTCCTTGCAGGGGGCGTGATGCCGCACGAGCCTGGAGTTGCGCTCGTGTAAGGCAAGATGACAAGTTCTTAAAATGGTTATCTTTGATTTGATATTAGCAAACGGAAGAAAACAGAGTATACGAAACAATTCTCTTTATTGATAATGAACTGAGATTACAAAGATTTTCAATAGCCCAACTGAATTTGCCAGATTGGCTACAACACTCAAGTTCTCTCTTGCCCACAAAGGATTTCATCGTTCCATACATCATGCATTCTATATCTCGACCGCATCAATCATGTTGCAAGTCCGAGCGTCAATGCGATCGCACGCTTCAAACGCTACGGCATTCCATGCCTCTGCGCGATCAAGCGAAGCTTCGCCGTGAGCAATCCATTCCCTGTACCCTGCATGAAAGCTGATAGGGGATCAGTACGTTCGTCCTCGCATGTACTGATGAAAAGACCCACTTTCTAAACCGACATTTAGTATTTATGTTGAATCATACAACTTAGCTTATGATCTTGCTATATTCTCCTTAGGGTCGATTTCATGGCATATTCGAAAGCGGTAAAACATGTTATCGAAGAATTTCATAAGCATACAGACAGGCAATATCAAGCAATCTCGTGTTCCGTTTCGTGGCAGAATTTCTTACCAACACCGACGCACTCGCCCTTGCACCGACGTAAGGTGAATACGCCTCAATTCTTTTCTGTCATGTTATAAGTGTTCCGTGCAGGATCTGTGCATGCACTTTCAACCCACCTTTCCTTAATTATGAAGTTCACTGGCGTATCCGCGCCATAATGGACTAAACTTGTTTCTCTTTCATTTTCTTTCCTTTCTTTCTCAATTTGGGTAGCCCGACGCTTCACGGGTTAGGTTGCTATCCCAAACAACCGAAAACATACCGTATGCATACCATCTTTTGCGGCTTTTCACATCTATAACCGGTTGCTAGTCGTCTTACAGATGTGCACCAATCAAATATTAACGTCCCTCCTAGGCCAAACGGTTCCGACGCCCCGGCACTAACCGTTCGAGGGAACACCCGTGCACGGGCTATTATCTCTTACATTTGTCAAGTCCATTCGACCATGCAACGCGCATCTTATTCAAACAACCAAACATAGTCTTGACTCTTAGTCCACGACTCAGACATTCATCATCTCGTATTTCTCACATTAACTTTCTATGTTCTCACTTTCCTACTTCGTTTCGATGTTCAATGGCATCATGCCTCAACTCAATGTTCGTCAACCGAACGATCCGAAGGTCCCGAACACTTTTCGAGGCATCATGCCACATCTGACAGTTCCGCCACCTACATGCCACAATGTTATCTTCGCGACGAAGCCATCTTTTATGATTCTCGTGCACGTAGGCACGCTTTGACACGATTGTTCTCATTTCTTCGAGTCGTGCATGCGATGTACGCCTCGATACCGTAATTCCATTGCTTGCACGCTAGGACGCTTGCCTTCAAAATCTTTCAATGTGCTAGCCTTTCTAACTCGTGCACGAAGGCACGGAATGGCTCGTGCACGAAGGCACTCGCCAAATACAGTTATCCCATGTTCTTGTGGCTTGCGCACTGAGACGCTCGCCTTTGCGATATCCAATGTTCCATAGCAACTCGTGTATTTGATGCACGTTTTATTTCAATTGTTCTAACTAGTGTTCGACACACACTTATCTTCCGATCAGACCACGTCCGTGACGTCGATATGTAACTTAGCATACAATAATACATTCTTACTTAGGCATGAAGGAGTAAAAAGAAGAGTCCTCCCACCTTAAGCCGATACGCCTTGTTGTTTGCCGAGCCGATGCGACTTGATTTCATAACTTTGTTGCACGGCCAAATCTTCTGACTTAGCCATTCGAGCACTTCTTGTTTCATTGTACTCGATCGATTCCGGCCTACCGTGTCCAAGTCCCAGCCCCCTGCGAGGACGATGATTCGGGTGATTCCGGGTCGGGACGTGACATAGACTTCGTCTCAACTAAATCACCATTTAGAAATGTATTTTTCATGTCTAGCTGATATAAAGGTTATCTGTGGTGCACCGCAAGAAAGGTCAACACATAGTTTCATCTTGGCAATGAGATAAAAATACTCCTCATAATCAACTGCCGAGTAAAACCTCGAGCAACAACTCGCGCTTTCAAGCGCTCAACAGAACCATCAGGATTATGTTTAACGGTAAGCACCCATCGGCAACTAGCCGGGTGGTAGAGGAACCGAATCTCAAGTGCCATTAAACCAAAGAGCCTTCATTTCTTCATCACTGGCGGTCCACCGGCCTGGATGTTGAGGCGCCTCTTGTACAAAGGAAGGTAGAAATAGAGGAAAGAACAAGCAAAATTCTACAGTGGAGGAGCTAGACGATGGTAAGAAACAAAATTATCAATATGATGCATGGTGCAAGTACTTTGCTTCTTACGAAGAACAATGGGAGGAAGATCATCCATATTTGGTACAACATAGTATGGGCTGCTAGTCCTGAATAGAAGTATCCTAGCGAGACTTATGTTTACAGCCACGGATGGGTGGGGGTAGTAGTAGTGCAGTAGAGGAAGTAGGTGGCACTAGAGATAAAGTAAGGCCAGATGGTCCATCGACGGGAACAAATGGACATGGAGGCTCTGGCGGTGGTAGTGTACTAGTAAGTGGAGGGAAAGAAAGGTCGATCCTCAAAGAAGGTAACTTCAGCCGAAATAACAAACTTTCAGTCAGAAGAAAAATAACAAACATAGTCTTTCTAAGTAGGAGAATACCCACAAAGATAAAATTGACAGCACAGGGACTTATCAACAGTCGGTCCAAAATGGTAAACAAAACATGTATAACCGAATACCCGTGGGATGACCGAGAAGGGTTCCTCATTAGGAAAAATGATGAAGAAAGGAGATTTGTTATCTGAAATCGCGGTGAGCATATGGTTAATGATATGAGAAAGAGTACTAACATCAAACTTCCAATACACCTTAGGAAGATCATCTGAAACTAAAAATGATATGAGGAAATGTAGTAACGTCAAACTTCCAAAAAAACCTTAGGAAGATCATTTGATAGAAATTGACACTGTTATTGACTAGAAAACTAAAATTCCAAAGGCCTAAACAAAATAAGATATGAAACAATAAATTAAAAACAAGTTAATATAAGAATGCTTGTAAAAATGAAACATTAGCTCTAGGAAGTCCTATATTACAATTCTGCCAGGTGAAGATGCATGATTAGGAAATTGAAGGAAAGATGATGACAGCTCTAGCAATGTCCCTAGAAAAGTTACTCTACTACAGAGTACCCGAGATACATCAGTCACGAAAGTTTAAAGAAAAGAAAAACAGCGTTTCCTAGGAATAGGAAACTGACATTGTTGTCCACCATAAATTTTGTGAACGGAGTCCGTGGAGAAAGTAGTCATAATAGGTAACATGATAATACAAATTGATTAGTTTGGTCTAAAAGATTCTAAAGCAACTTACATAGTTATGATAATACAAATTGATTATGTTTGGTCTAAAAGATTCCCAAAGCAACTTGCATAGTTAATGATTTCTCTTGTAATTTAGTCAAGAAAAGCATCATTTCTATTTTTCTTTCTGACTATGTCGATTACATAGTGTATAACCGTGGATGAATATTATAGGATGGAGAGTGATAGAAGCATTGTACATGATCCTACCTGCTGCTTCCTGATTCCGTTGGGACATCTCATGGTTCACGGCTTCATGATAATGAAGTCTATCTCGTAGCCGAGAGATCTCATGATCTTTCGAGTCAAGCATTTCCTCTGCAACTGACTCAGCTTCTGCCCGTGCTAGACCTCTTTCAACAGCCTCAGACACAAATCTTGTGACTGTAATCTCTTGGCAAAGTTCTGCTGGATCAGGCATGAGTTTCAAATTCCCAGAATCGTTTGTCTCAGGATATGAGAGTCCCAACTGGAAAAGACATTCCGCAACTCTCTCCCATTGCTTATGTATGTGCAGGAGGTCCATCTCTATCTTTTTCCGCCTTTCAACCTCTTCAAAAAGAATACACCTTAGAGTTTGCAACTCCCTCTTGCTGCTTGTGCTAAATGAAGGAGACAAATTTGGAAAGGAGCCATCAGAGAGGAGATCTGCATAAGCTTAACAAGTCAGGGAGGACAATCTAACTATATCATTCATAAATCTAGCTACACTAGTATTAAACAATAGTAAGATATAGTTCTACGAATATAAAAGGGATTACTCATGAACCATGATCCTTTAGCTACTAATGCTAAGTCGTGTTTTTATCATAACATCACTTTCTCATTTTTAGGAGCAAAAAAGAATGGTCTTAGTCAAAACTTCTGTTACTCTTCTCGAGATAGCTTATGGTTGTTATCAAGTATTTAACATAGGCAATAAGAGCAGACCAACTTGTAGGACCATGAACTAAAATGTGTCATAGCTTGACCCAATTACTTAGTTATAAGGGGTTTATTCTCTTGTGAAGAAAAGAAACTGCTACATGTCTTTGTTTTGGGCTACCTGATTATAGATTTAAGCAATTACTAGAGCAATTAAGCAGAACGATGTTTTAAATCCCAGTTCCAGTTTTGGCATCAATTGGAGTTTCCTTTTGGCAGTTTCAGCAGTTTTACTTCCATGCTTGTGATACAAATTTTAGCACTGCCAAAACACTTTAAAAAGGTAACAGAAAAAAGGAACACTTGAAACGGGAAATTTTCCTCATCTTCCTTTATCCCTTAAATTATAATTCATATCAATCAATAAATAAGACGAGTATCCCCATTTGAGTTATTCTCCCTTTCCTTTTATCTATCACTGGTGACAGGCAAAACTGAAATTTGGACCAAATAAAACCAGTTAAAGGCCATATATTCTCCTTTCTCCGTACATAATTTTCGATCAGTAAAATAAGACGGGTATCTCCATTCAACTATTTTTTCCTTTTCTTTTATCTATCACTCGTTAATGGGCAAAAGTTGATAAAGAACAATTTCCATGTTGCTTTTGTATTTTGACAAGCTTGCTCTAACTGCAGCTTATTTTGTCACTTTAATTGTGTTTAATTAAATATGCCGAACTTGTAAACGTCACATGTTTAGCCATATCCATAAGCCGCAGGCCTTGTATATGGATGCCAAGTCCATTTAAATTGTTGATGCTTTACAATGCTCAGATGGTTGTGATTTGGTCCAAAAATCTCTATAAGATGCAATGTCAATATTTAAGCCGACGAAGCTTATTACATACACTTAAAAATAACATAAAGCTTCTTCTTTTGACTCTCTTTCAGTATATCAAGTTATCAACTTCCATAAAGACCTTAACTGAACCTCTATGGTGCATGCCCAGAGACACACTTCAAGAAGTTATCTCTACACTAAATCCTGTAATGTCGTATCTCAAACAATAGAGACCTGGAATGACAGTATAATCGTTAGCTGTTTCATCCAATGTGTATAACGCCATAATATTTCCAAACAAAATAATGAAATACAGCAGCATAAACAAATGATCATACCACAAAAGAAAGACAAGTTCTTTATGGGGGCATTCTGATCAAATTGCTCCTTGGCTAAACATACTTTCCATAATTATTGAAATATCATTTCAGAAAGAACTATAGTGAAGGACCAATGATTTCCTTTTCAATATTCAGAAGTGCCAGCATAGTGTAGAACTTAACACAGTCCTATCTGAAATTTAAAAAAAAAAGTCTCTTGATACTCTCTTCATGTAGCATAGTGTTGCTAGATTACTTTAGTAGGAACAGTTGTGAACAATGGAGACATAAAATAAGTGGAAATCTAATTGACCTACGTGCTCATTCATGACCTTTTAGGTTCCCTAAAAGCTGCCATGGGAACAAATCTGAAAAACTTTTACTACTAGGAGGCAATCCTAGAACTGTAGAATGAAAAGGGTGGCCTGTGGATGAAACCAGTGTATATGCAATGCAAGATTCATAAAGTTTTCATATTTCTGCTACTGGAGCGTAACGAAATTTATAGAAAATATGCACACGCACACAAAAATAATAATCAAAATCAAAACCAAAATCAAAATCAAAATGATGAAAATATGAATATGCAACAATCTATACGAGGTTAGAGTAATAAAGTTGCAAAACAGGGTTATACTTTTGGTAAGGTTCTAAATCTGGACAGCACTAAAACAGTGTAAATGGCATCAGTTCCACAAGGCTCCAGCCTAGGAAGCACAGACACTCCGAAAATTCATGTCAAGTCTGTGTCAGACACGTACCGGACACTTTAGGGACACTCCAAAATACATTAGGAAACACCAAAATAGGTGTCAGCATCCGTGTCGCCGTGTCAGGCACGTGTCATGTTGTATCCGTGTCCGTGGAACATAGACTCCAGCTAACACAGAGTCTAGGGAGGGTCTGCGTGTAAGAAACATTGTTCCCCATTCCACGGACAGGCTGTTTCTGCAACACTGAAACATTGAGGACATTAATTAAAGTGCAATCCAGTAAACTCAAAACACATCCTAAGCTCTGGTCATATTACCAATTTCAGCAAGCATAAACCCCTAGATTACCAAATACAATAGCAATCTACCACATACACCTTACTCCTATTGAACCACATAGCCAACTTCCCTTGTAGAGAAAAGACTAATGAAATCCTAGCTTCCCTCCAATGTCTCATATTTACTCATTCCTTGATATTTGGTGACAGACTCGACTCATAAGTGCTGGAATGTACTATAGCTTTCTGCCCACCACCAGCCCCAGTCTTGATGTCTTTGCTTTCGGTGATGTCCATTTTCACCTAAAGCGTGGTCGGCACAAGAGCTTCACTACAGAGCCTTGAGTCCTAAAAAAGGTTGAGTGGCTCTAGGTAGGCATTTCACCGATGATTGAGACAATAATTGCTAATTGATTCGGGTAACCAAACGCTTTGCATCTAATAAGTTCTACTGGGTTACTATCTGCTACCATTATCAATGTCTGAGGAGAGGACTTAGTCAGTTGAACACTTCGCATCTATTGAGCTATATTCTTAGATATTGATTTGTTAGTCCCGGGACTTGATCAAAGATGGTAAAACAGATGCAACAGAGATCTACGATGATACAAAAACCAAATAACCCGATTACAATATGAAGGAGGAAAGAGAAGATAAGATCTCACGTTCTTCCTTGCAAACGTGTTGCAATTGGGACAGAACGAGGTACAAAAATCTAGAGAAAGATTAGATGAAGAACAGTTGCTGGGGTGTCAAAACACCGTTGCTCAAAGCAAGATTCGTCCCACACGAACTGCTTCCAGGAACCAGCAAGTTTGAAGAACTTGTGAAACGCTCGAAGTCACCTCTGTTCTGACTCCTCGGATGGACTTGCAATGGCGGCAGCAGCTCTCTCTCTCTTTCCCTTTTCTGACTTATAATTTTCGTAGTAGCCACAAAGGAGGCCAGAAGAGAGTATTATATAGAGAGGGTGGAAACCCTAGCCGCCTCTTCAGTTATGGAAAGATTGAATCAAATCCCAAAAAGATAGCAACGAGATTAATTCAAATCCCACAAAGATAGCAACGAAATTAATTCAAATCCCACAAAGATAAGATCTGAATTAATCGCTTGAATCAGTCTTTCCATAACTGACTTGTAGTCTGCACAGTCAGCGGAACCCTCCATGCGGCAGCAGCAGCAGCAGCAGCCTGGCCGCATGAGCCTCATGGCCGCATGGACCGCATGGACCGCATGAGCCGCATGGACCGCATGGACCGCATGAGCCGCATGTGCCGCATGAGCCGCATGTGCCGCATGTGCCGTATGGCCGCATGGACCGCATGGACCGCATGGCCGCATGAGCCGCATGAGGCCGCATGCCGCATAGGACCGCATGGCCGCATATGAGCCGCATAAAGACCGCATGACTGCTGATGTGCTAAGTGCAAAGTGCGCCAACAAAACGCCACATTACGCCTCATGAGCCCATGAGCCAGAGTCAGAGTCCGAGTCGCTAAGCCCCTTTGGGGTTTAGCTCCAAATGAAATTAATCCAAGAGAATGACAAAAGCATTAATGCTTAATCCTTGGAGCCTTATTCTTACCTCCTAGTAAAATCACCCACATGGTTCCCTCCTTAGGGTTACCACCCCATGTGCATCTCTCAACAATACACCCAAGTATATATGTTGAGATAACTCATGGTGCATTTCCGATGTGGGACTAAAATTTTACAAGGCATGTTGAGAGCTAGCTCTCTCCATGTAAAGAAAGCACCAACAATCCCCCACATATCACAACATATATATGTGTCCAGGGTTGAGCGTTCCCCACAGTAACTGTCCATTTTGCATTAGGATAGATGTCGCTGACGACTTGAATCTTTCTGCATGGGTTAAATAACAATGTGATACAAGAATGGACTACGCCTTGAATTCTGCACCACAATTGTAATTCTTCCCACTCACAAAGTGTAGTTACGTGTGCTTCTGGCTGCACATTAAAGGCCCTGTGCCAGCCTGGTTTCAGTGTATAATTTTGGACGTCTACAAGTTTACCCTCAAGAGACGGCCTGATATCGCTTTCCATACACTATAGGTGAGTTCTTTATTAAAGAGATATGGCATGAAGCCTTGCGCTTCCTTGCGGTGCTACGTCGCTATGACATGGCCTGAAGCCGAGGCATTACCCCTACCTGGGAACCTCATCGTAGTGTCATACTACTGTAGCATGAGGTCTTAGCCTCTTTGTAGTGCCAATCTACTCAGCATGAAGCCTAAGGCTTCCTTGCGGTGTTACGCCGCAACGACATGGCTTGCAATGCCGAGGCTTTACCCCTACCTGGGTACCTCATCGTGGTGTCGTGCCACTGTAACATGGGGCCATCCTCCCCTTTGTAGTGCTGTCTACAACTCTTTAATTACGTCATACAGCATTAGGCTACCTGCCTATTTGCGGTGCTACGCCGCTGTGACTTGGCTTGCAAGGCCGAGGCATTACCCCTACCTGGGAACCTCATGGTGGAGTCACCCCACTGTAGCATGGAGTTTCACTCCTTGTAGTGCTGCTCTACCGTGCTTCCTGTAAAGCACACCAGGCATTCACTCTGCCTGAGAACTCATTAAGGCGTTTAAGCCAACCTTCCACAGGATCTGTTTTTTCCACAGAAAATACATAGTAGACAACAGTGGTTATGGGTCCGTATCCCTTCCATGTTCCAGAGAACAAGTACCCACTGTTACCTGATAGTTTTCCAGTCAGTGATCCTCCTTTGAACCAAAAGTTAGATGCCTAGTAGATTTCTCTTTGAACTAATAGCATAAAACTTTATGGTAGGATTACAAAGACACACTATCAGAATGCCTTCAAGCCCATTTTACAAGCTGTGTCATCGACCAACTGGCGCTTGAGGCCCTTTGTGAACGGATCTGCCAGGTTCTCCTGACTCCGAACATCAACCACTGCAATTACACCTCTTTTGATAAGATCGTGTACTACCCTGTGCTTCAACCGCACAGTCCTCTTCTTCCCGTTGAAGAGGTCATTTGATGCTACCCGCCGCAGTCGCCTGGTTGTCACAGTATATCGGTATCGTCGGTATCTGAGCTCCAACCACTGGAAGATCATACATGAGCTCCCGAAGCCATTCTGCTTCATCTGCTGCAGTTTCAAGTGCATAGAATTCAGATTCCATGGAGGAACGAGAGAGTATAGTCTGCTTCTTCGACTTCCACGATATAGCAGCTCCACCAAAGGAAAAGACATCCACCTGTGGATCTCTCGCTTTCCACCTCTGAACACTAGCTAGCATCACTGAAGCCTTCCACTACTGTCGGATACCCGTTGTAGTGCAGTGCATATGTCTGAGTCTTCTTGAGATATCTCATCACCCGCTTCACAGCTTTCCAGTGCTCAACCCCTGGGTTGCTTGTGAACCGACTCAGCATTCCCATGGCGAAAGCTATGTCAGGCCTTGTGGCAGTGGTTGCGTACATTAAACTTCCGATAATGCTAGAATACTCCAGCTGCCTGATGCTTTTCCTCGAGTTTGGCTTCAGCTTCTGATCACACATGTATGGCGTATCGATCCCTGGAAGATCCTTATACCCATAGCGTGTGAGCATCTTCTCAATGTAGTGAGATTGTGACAGCGCTACTCCAGTGTCTGTCCGGATGATCTTTATGCCCAAGATGACATCTACATCCCCCAAGTCCTTCATACTGAACTTGGTTGAGAGGAACTTCTTTGTCTCTGTGACACAGCCTATGTCCGTGCCTAGGATTAGCATGTCGTCCACGTACAGACAAACGATGACTCCTCTTCCATCATCGAACTTTGTGTAAACACATTTGTCCGTCTCGCTGACTCTGTAGCCGTTTGACCTAATAACTTTGTCAAACTTCTCATGCCACATCTTGGGAGCTTGCTTCAAACCATACAATGATTTCACCAACTTGCAGACTTTGTCTTCAAGACCATTGACGACAAATCCATCTGGCTGTTGCATGTAAATCTCTTCGGTCAGCTCCCCATTCAGGAATGCTGTCTTTATATCCATCTGATGTATCACCAACTTATGTATAGCTGTAAGAGCGATTAACATCCTGATGGTGGTCATCCGAGCTACTGGAGCGTACGTGTCAAAGTAGTCTATCCCCTGTTTCTGAGAAAAGCCCTTGGCTACCAGCCTGGCCTTGAACTTGTCAATAGTTCCATCTGCCTTCATCTTCTTCTTGAAGATCCATTTACATCCGATGGGCTTTTCTCTTTCAGGTAGATCTACCAACACCCATGTGTTATTGGAGGTGATAGAGTCAAACTCGTCATTCACTGCCTCCTTCTAGAAGATAGCATCTCTGGTCTTCATCGCCTCATCATAGGTAAGCGGATCTGCTTCCACATGATAGGTGACAAAGTCATCTCCGAAGTCTTTCGGTCTCCTCGCTCGCTTGGCTGACGGCTCTGCGAGTTCTGGTACAAGAGTTGTTTCATCAACAACAGCTTCTTCTTGGACTACTGGCTCATATGATATTTCAGTCTCATTTGCACCTACATCATTTTCCAGAATGTCCGAAAGAACAATGTTTTTGTCTTTTGCAAACTTGTCTTCAAAGTATTCAGCATCGCAAGATTCGATGATATGATTTGACTCAATATCAAGAAATCTCCGAGCATCACTCTTCTCGGCATATCCCAAGAAGATCGCCTTCGTAGTCCTTGTCCCTGGTTTCTGAATCTTCAGATCTGGGAGCTTCACATACGCCAGACACCCCCACACTCGAATGACATTCAAGTTTGGTCTGACTTTGAACCAGAGTTCATGAGGAGTTACGTCTGAAGTTGCATACGACACTCTATTTAGAATAAAAGTGGCCGTCAATGCAGCTTCTCCCCAGTAGCATTTAGGAAGACCCGCGGTTAGCAGCATTGAGTTCATCATTTCTGTCAACGTTCTGTTCTTCCTCTCCGCTACTCTATTGGATTGAGGAGAATATGGAGCAGTAGTCTCGCATATGATTCCATATTTTTTGCAGAATGATGCGAATTCATGAGACCTGTACTCCCCACCTCGATCACTTCTCAACCTCTTGAGTTGTTGTCCAGTCTGTCGTTCAGCTTCAGCCCTGAACTCTCTGAACTTCTCGAAAGCTTCATCTTTAGACTTGAGCAAGTAGACGAACGCATATTTTGAGAAGTCGTCGATGAAGGTTATGAAATACTTCATCCCGGCCTTCGTGGAGAAATGTTTGAAGTCACAGATATCAGAGTGCACCAACTCCAGAAGATCTGTGCTTCGATTGACCCGATGAAAGAATTTTCTTGTGATCTTCGTCTGAGCACACATTTCACACTTCTCCACCTTACCCCCACATTTGGAGATAAGTCCTAGACTAGACATTTTGTTAATTCTTTTACAATGAACATGTCCTAGTCTATTATGCCACAACTCAAGAGAATAATCAGAAAATACAACTGCATTAATGTCATCAAACTGGTTGACAAGCTGAATTTTAAACATTCCTTCGGTTTGATAAGCCTTCCCGAAGTATGTTCCCTTCTTGGACATCACCATCTGACCAGCATTGATGTCCATCCTCAAGCCTGCGTTGCAGAGCAGGCTCCCAGAGATCAGGTTCTTGGCAATCGTCGGAACATGCTTCACACCTTGAAGCGTCAGAGTGTTCCCAGAAGTAAGTTTCAGCTCCACAGTCCCGATCCCCAGAACTTCAGCTTGGGCCTGGTTCGCCATGATAACCTTCTCAGATATCGGCTGGTACGTGACGAACCATTCCTTGCCAAAACAGACATGACAAGTCGCACCAGTGTCTATCCACCAGTCAGAGTCAACCCCCACAGTTGTGACCTGTGCGATCATAGCAACAATGTTAGAAACCAATGAAACCTTATTAGGCTCACCTTTCTCTGATTGTTTAGGCTTGGATCTGCATTCACTCTTGTAGTGGCCTTTCTTGCCACAATTGTAACAAGTCACGTGGGACTTAGTCTTCTGTTGCTTGAATGAAGGACCCTTCACTTTTAGATTAGTGAAGTCCTTCTTCTTGGGATGAGAAGCCGCCTGCTTCCCCTTGGGATCTCTTGTCTGCACTAGATTGGCTTTAGCCAACTGTTTGGACAGAGTGTCCACCTTCTGTTGGGAACGCATCTCGTCCTCAACATGGATCTCTTGAAGTAGATCTCTCAAGCTAATGTCTAGCTTCTTTCTGTGCATCCTTGCATAGAAGGTACTCCATCCAGCAGGAAGTTTTGAGACGATCCCTCCAACGACAAATTTGTCGGAAAGGGGCATCTCTTCGTCTTCCAGTTTCTGACGTAGCTTCAGAAATTCCTTCACCTGTGATAACATGGACTTCTCGTCCTCAAAGAGCAATTTGTGATATTTTTCAACCACAAACATTTTGCTCCTGTTCTTGTCTTCTTCATACAGTTTTTTCACAGACTCCCATATGTCTCTGGCAAGTTCCTTCTTCGAGTAGGATTCTGCCAGGGAGTCCTCCATAGCATTCAGGATGAGAAGCCTGCAGATGCTATTTTTCCTTCTCCATTTGGCCTGGAGTTTGGTAGCCGCGTTGATTGCGGCAGTAGATCCAATGTCTGGAACAGAGGGTTCTTCCTCCAACAGAACATGATCAACGTCTTTTAGTTGAAGAGTTAGGTAAACATTTCTCTTCCAGACTTGATAATGCTCTCCATCGAACTTTTTCAACCTGCAGAAGTCCGATTGGAGGAGCGAAGCATTAATGTTTTCCATCTACACGGATCTTGCTTTGAGATTGTTAGTCCCGGGGCTTGATCAAAGATGGTAAAACAGATGCAACAGAGATCTACGATGATACAAAAACCAAATAACCCGATTACAATATGAAGGAGAAAAATAGAGAAGAGAAGATCTCTCGTTCTTCCTTGCAAACGTGTTGCAATTGGGACAGAACGAGGTACAAAAATCTAGAGAAAGATTAGATGAAGAACAGTTGCTGGGGTGTCAAAACACCGTTGCTCAAAGCAAGATTCGTTCCACACGAACTGCTTCCAGGAACCAGCAAGTTTGAAAAACTTGTGGAACGCTCGAAGTCACCTCTGTTCTGACTCCTCGGATGGACTTGCAATGGCGGCAGCAGCTCTCTCTCTCTCTCCTTTTCTGACTTATAATTTTCGTAGTAGCCACAAAGGAGGCCAGAAGAGAGTATATATAGAGAGAGGGTGGAAACCCTAGCCGCCTCTTCAGTTATGGAAAGATTGAATCAAATCCCAAAAAGATAGCAACGAGATTAATTCAAATCCCACAAAGATAGCAACAAAATTAATTCAAATCCCACAAAGATAGGATCTGAATTAATCGCATTGAATCAGTCTTTCCATAACTGACTTGTAGTCTGCATAGTCAGCGGAACCCTCCATGCGGCAGCAGCAGCAGCTTGGCCGCATGAGCCTCATGGCCGCATGGACCGCATGTGCCGCATGATGGCCCGCATGGCCGCATAAAGACTGCATGACTGCTGATGTGCTAAGTGCAAAGTGCGCCAACAAAACGCCACATTACGCCTCATGAGCCCATGAGCCCGAGTCCGAGTCGCTAAGCCCCTTTGGGGCTTAGCTCCAAATGGAATTAATCCAAGAGAATGACAAAAGCATTAATGCTTAATCCTTGGAGCCTTATTCTTACCTCCTAGTAAAATCACCCACATGGTTTCCTCCTTAGGCAGGGTCGGCCCTAGGGTAAGCCTGACAAGCCATCAGGCTTGGGCAACCCCCCGGTCAGGTCAACCCCCCATCCCCCAAGTCTCAACCTCTCTGCAAATAGAGCCTCCACGGTCCACCCCAACTCGTCTCTGTTAGATGAACTAGCAATCCACCACGCTCATATTTTGAGTTAGATCTCTAGTAGCTCAAGGAGATAAACTCGAATCCGAATTTTCCGATGTCGTCAGACCAGGAGACTTCAATGCCGCTGCCTACCCCACTTGCCATCAATGACAAGGGCAACCAAATCTAGCTCTCCGACTAGGGCAACCAAATCCTCTGGGCCGGCCCTGTCCTTAGGGTCACCACCCCATGTGCATCTCTCAACAACACATCCAAGTATATATGTTGAGATAACTCATGGTGCATTTCCGATGTGGGACTAAAATTTTACAAGGCATGTTGAGAGCTAGCTCTCTCCATGTAAAGAAAGCACCAACATGATTTGCCAATTTTGTTAACATTGTTTAGGAACTAGTAAACCAACCGGTCTCCGTTTACTTAGTTCTCTGATATTTGACGACTGCACGGTTTTAGTAGCGCTGAAATTACTGTGACTAAAACCGATGCTCGTTGAGTTGGTAGATCAAAGGCTTTTGCATAGAGATTTCTATTCCACTTTCTGAATTTCTTACTCTTTTTGTCGATAAGACTTTCAAAGACCTAATTTTCCCGCTTCGGCAATTCCTTCAATATGTATCACTAATGGCATGTTTGGGAACTTAATTAGTTATGGTTTGGAAAGTTACAATAAAAAATAAATTTAAAAAAAACACAATTTGAATATTTCTTCTTCTTTTTTCCCTATTAATAAGAGGGAGTTTCTTCATAGGGTTTTTTGGGTTTGGAAGGGAATCGCATCGACTTATTGACAACCCGAGAATTAGTGCTGTGCCGACGTGACGCGGACGCTCAAAAATAAAACCTAGCAGTAATTGGAAATCACCTACTCGATTTTTTTTTTCCACATCAAAAAGCCATCAACAAAGAGAAAGAGAGCTCGAGTCAAAGACGACGAAGAGAGTTGTAAAGTACCTTCGGGAGCATCGTAGTAGTCGCTGTGTCCGGACACGGAGCCTCGTCCGCCGCTTCCGACACCGCGCAGCGAGCCGAACCTGTCCTCGCTGTCGCTGAAGCAGCTGCTGGCGACGCTCATCGACTCCCGGGGGTCGAAGTAGTCGTCCTCCTCCACCACCTCCTCCTCCTCCTCCGCCTCCTCCTCCTCCTCCGCCTCCACCTCCTCTTCCATCCACCCGCTCCTCCTCTCCTCCTCCTCCGGCGCGGGCCCCACGGCCGGTGAGGCAGGCTTCTTCGGTGAGATGCTCCTTCCGCTGGTCTCGATGAGGAAGCTCTCGAGAGCAGCCGACGTTATGGTCGGCATCTTGACGATGACGTGTAGGAGAGAGAAAGCGGAAGAAGGGAGAACTAAAGGCTGTGCTGTGTTGGTCTCGTGTTTTTTCTTGGAGGAGGGGTTAACAGCTGGTGGCGCGTGGACTAGTTCGCCATCGAGCACGCTCCTTTTAAAAGAGAGGAACAAGGGACGGTCAAGATCTGGGCTGGTGAGATGGGATGGACGGCGGATGTGGGAGGAGAATCCCGATTGTTCTGGACCTAAGCTTCTTCTGGGACTTTCAATTCCAAAAAAACCACTTCGCTTCTTCTAAATCGGAGATTCGAATGTGGGGCCTCTTGTGCAGATTCAGAATCCGGAACGGAGTGGGCCTCCGTCCGGACAGGTTTGGCCCAGCTATTAAGTCAACAACAACCACCACCACCAAACTGGGCTTCAACGGTGGAGAAAAAGGGTTGTTGACCGACCTGTTGGCTTATATGATCATGATGTCTTGGGGTTAGGTCTGGTGCAGATTTTGCCGCGCATATACGATTGCTAAAAAAATTTAATATAAATTTGGTAGAAAAATCTCCCTCCACTTTTTTCTTTTGTCTTTTTTTACAGAAAAATAAAACATATTTCTTCCATCTCGTCTCTTCATTTTTTAATATTAGGATTATTTTCACCATCTTTTTATGAATTTGCTAAAAAATAAAAATTCATCTCGTCTCCTACGTCACCTCAACCAACACCGACATTTCGAGTCATTCTTCCGTTATGATCATATCATCTCCATCATCTCATTTTTCATGATGAACAATTCTTTCAATCTTTACGTATGACTTTGTCTCCCCCATTAAACTTGATGTGACTGTAGATATATAGGGCCACATACTAACAAAATAAAATAGATGTATGAGTTCATCGTCTTCAAGTACGTCCAACGATCAACGAGGATCTTCCATCAATCCCATCACCCTCGGACTTTTGTGAAGGAAAAAAGAATATACGCGTAATAGCTACAATGGCCAGTCACATTAATGTTGATGCTCAACACATAAACAACCAACTCCATACATGATCTCCATGCATAAACAACCAATTCCATACATGAAATCACATGCATGTTGCTGCTCCATGCATAAAACAACCATGCATAAACAACCAACTCTATGCATAAATCCAACACCAAGCATTTCCATGCATAACACAACAAACTCCATGCATAAATCCAACACCATGCATAACACAACCAACTCCATGCATAAATCCAATGACATGCATCTCCTGGCATAAACAACCAACTCCATACACGCAGGCAAAGCCATTGCTAATAGCGAAGTAGCAAAACATACTACAATAGTGGCTATTTTTTAAAAATACACTGAAATGTCAAATTTATTATCGGCATGCGTGCCAGGGGCGGTCCTGGTCCAGGGCAGACCGGGCGACGGCCCAGGACCCCCTGACGAAAGGGGGCACCAACATGGAACTATCTACAATAGAACTAGTATGTATCATGTGCCATTTTTTAACAAAAAATATTGTGGTGTAGTTGTTATTGCGCTAGACTTATATTTAGGAGGTCCTTGGTTCAAATCTTGACTACTACAAAATTTTATTTTATTTAAACTTTTTTTTACATTATGTATGGGGGCCTATTTTGAAAGTTTCGCCTTGGGCCCCCATTAGCTCAGGGCCGGCACTGATGCGTGCATGCACTCATATAGCTAATGCTAATGACGACTTGGGCTGCTGGGCACCATAGCATTTTTAGTGTTTATATTAAAAAAATCATTTCTTTAGGGGGAAAAAAATAATTCGTACAAATTTACCATGATTAGTGTGCCCAAAGTCACCATTAGAGCATCTCCAATCCTATTGTGAGTTTAGAAAAAATGGTTGCCACATAGGAATGACAAACTTTCATTCCAAAAATTCTTTTCCAATACAAATGTAGAATAAAACATGAAGTTGACATGGCAATGACATGACAAGAAGAATGTGAAGTTGGTTGTATATATCTAGACAATGCACTTCACAATGACTTTGTCTCCATATCATCAATTATGAATAGAAATATTTATAAAAAAGTTGAAGAAGTGGAGGAGTTGTCTTGGAAGTTGAAAAAAATACTTTTTATTGTCTCCTCAATACTTTTGCATTGGAGAGAGTTTTTCTATCTCATTGTCTTTTGAGATATAATTTTGCCACATAAACAAGACATTGTCTTGTGGCTCATGCCACATACTACTCATATAGAAGCCACTTAGGACTCACAACACTTAACAAGAAAATAGGGTTGGAGATGCTCTTAGCAATGGCTCATATCGCATAGCAATTTTTAATTTTTTTTGTTATTTTTTTTTAGGAAATTATTTCTTCTTAATGTACTAAAGCCAAACTTATTTATCTTATCTGTAATTTAATTATAATATATTATCCTATAACTCCATCCAGCGTAAAGAAACTCGCTCGATAAGATCCGACCCGCCGCGACCCGACCTGCGTTGCCATCATCACCACACTAACCCATCCCCTCCCCAAAGCAACCCGCAAGAACTCCCGACCAACATCAATGGCGCTCTCCGGCAAACTCTCCAGCAAACTCCCATCTCTTCTCTCTCGCCGCGCCTCTCTCCTCCACTCCCACTCCACGAGCTTCGGCTACAAGGAGGTGAGCGAGGAGGAGAAGAGCAAACTGGTCGGCAACGTCTTCAGCAGAGTCGCTTCCAGCTACGATCTCATGAACGACGTGATGAGCGTCGGGCTCCATAGGCTGTGGAAGGACAGGTTAGGGTTTCGGAACAAATCGTCGTGGCCGATTGCACGGATATGAAAATTGTGGGTTTAATTTATTGTTTTGGTTTTCTTTATTAGGTTGGTTTCGAAGTTGCATCCGTTTCCGGGAATGAAGCATCTCGATGTTGCTGGTGGAACAGGTTGGATCTCGTCGAATTAATTGATTCCTAAGTTGGAGTTCTGTGACTTGCCCAATATGTGTTTTACACAATGCTACACGAGCGCATCACTAATTTGGGTGCTGATTAGTGAATGCTTAATCTTCTGATGCTCGGAGGATCAGTTTTCATTGTACTGAATTGAGTTGATTTCTCAATAGAAGACATCGTGTAGATTGCAAGTATGCCGGCGTCACCACCCGCACTAGATTGCAAGTATGCTTAATCTTCTGATGCTCGGAGTTGATTTCTCATTGCACTAGATTGCAAGTATGCCGGCGTCACCACCCGCACTGCACAATTGCAACCGGGAGACATCGTGTAGGCTATATCCTAAAAGCTAGATGTTAAGAGGAGAGAGCCAAAGATTATATCAACCCACATCGAGTTTCCCATGTAACTGACGTGGGACTAAATGATCATAACATTGACTACTCTGGAAATTTCATTGTTATCATCATTAGCTTACATCACTGCTCAACATTCAGTCGTCCCCATGTTGCATTACTTATGAGTGAAATTGCAACAAATGCTAGATTAATGGATAGGTTCTAATATTGTATCTGTTTCCTATGCGTATTGTCCGAATGGATGACATTTCAGAAGGAATTAGTTATAATGTGGAGATAACCCCAATATAACTAGCATATCTAAATTTGCTTCTTTCATAGCGTAAAGAACCCTTACATGAAGATTTAAAATGAAGCCAACTCATATGATGATTTTTCTTAAATGTTTGGTACATGTGTTCAGCACTTCAGAAAATTACCCAACATTTTGAATCACTGTCAACATTGTCTCGCTAAAGCATATTGTCTCATTAGATCATATACGCTGAAAACTATTCATAATTGTTTACAAACTTATTCAGACTGCTAATTCCGTCGACTATTTATGGATTTATAGGTGATGTTGCTTTCCGAATTCTGGAAAATATAAATAGTGTTAGTCGTCGAGCGACACAGGATGGCATCACCGATGCAGAAGATGAAACCCGATTATATGTATGTGACATTAACCCAAATATGTTGAATGTTGGCAGGAAACGTGCGGCTGAGAGAGGTATGGTACTGGAGATATTATGTTGGTTCTTTCAAACCAACTTGTGTTTTGATAACATCTAGTCACACCCTGGTATGCAGGGCTTGGTGAAGACCGCTGCCTTTTTTGGGTGGAGGGAGATGCAGAAGCTTTGAGTTTTGATGATGGATCAATGGATGGTTACACCATTGCCTTTGGGATCAGAAATGTAACACATATAGAGAAAGCCCTCAAGGAAGCTTATAGGTGAATTCTTTATAACACGCAATATTATGCTGTTGACTGGAGCATGGCTAGGTTCTCTGCATCATGGAACATGATGTTAGAACTTAGAAATGTAACAGTTGAGGTAAAACCAAGAGTAAAAATGTAAAAGGACTTTATTGTTAGATTTAAATAATGGATCCATGGTGGAATTTGGTTCATAAATCGTGATGGAGTATATCAAAGCTAATTATTAGAAGATTGTTCCCGAAGCCATGTGATAGTTACCCTGAGTGATTTTCGATTTGGGGAAGATTTACTTTACATTCCATGCTGAATTGCTATTTGGTTATGTTGCTTTCATAATTTCCAGAGTACTCAAACGAGGAGGCAGGTTCTTATGCTTGGAGCTGAGTCATGTTGAAATCCCTGTCTTGAAACAGTTGTGAGTACATCAAACCCTATCCTAGATCTGTGCATTTTTTAGCGTATGTCCAGGGGTTGTTTGTCTTTTGTATTTTCGAGTTCCAATGCTTTTAAAACCAATGAGTTAAATCCGGCTAATCAGTTCAAGATCTGTTTGTAACCAAAGATCATGTTCACAACTAATTCTCATTAACTACTTTGAGTGTGAAGTAGACTACTTATTTTGCCTGTTTCAATAACTGTGCTAATTTATGCAAACTCTTCTATATTCTCCTTTTCAGTTATGATTACTACTCATTTTCAGTGATTCCAGCAATGGCGGAGCTTGCAACTGATGATCGGGACTCTTACCAGTACTTGGTCGAGAGTATCCGCCGTTTTCCCAAGCAGGTTAGCTGAGATGGCTTCCGACTTCTTTACTAATATATTTTATGCACATGGATGTTACCTGAAAACAAGCATTTATTTATTGTTGTATTTTTGGGGTTCCATATTCTCGTTGATACTTCATTTCCTTGTAGCTACGTAAATACCTTGGATATGCAAAAGACCAAACAACATAATGTTGTATACAGTATATGCTTGAAAATAGTAAAAGAAGGTAATGGTTATTGGGGTGCTACCTGATTGGTACGCCATTTACTAGTGTATATTGGCATTCCCATCTTAAAATTGTTCACATTTACTTTTAGAAAAGTCATGCATTAATCTGTGTGCAGGTATGTATCATATCATGATTAAAAGAAAAGCATTAGATCCATTGACATTGTAATGCTGCAAACTTGTCGGTTTTTCCTGTTATTTGAAGTTATCTCTCTCCTTTTTATATCCATTCTGACTCATTTCTCCTCTTTGCAGGAGGCTTTTGCTCGTATGATTGCTGATGCAGGATTTCAGAAGGTGGAATACGAAAATCTTGTCGGTGGGGTGGTTGCCGTTCACTCGGGGCTGAAATTATAAGCATACTAATCCAGCATATCACTATCTTGTCACATGCTCATTGTAGTGCTTCTGATGGAGATGATGAGAAAATTCTATGTAACCAATTATTGAGTAATATTTTTTGTGCTTCCGTTTTGTTGGGCCCAATAATTGTACAATTTTATGATTGTAATTTTGTATAAACAAGTTCTAAAGTAGAAAATTGATTTTGTTCATATGGTGCACCTTCTTTTACTTCCAAGGAAATTTAGGGTAAGCCTCCTTTTCCTTCCCTGTTGCATCAATATAACTTCTTGACTTAATATTTTTGCCTCCCTCTCATTCGTTCAAATTGACCTAAATTGAATCATTTGTGCTTGCTTCCTTGTATTCCAATTTCTTCATGTGCAGAATGTTGAATAGTTGTCGACAAAGAATTTCTTTTGCTCAAAGTTGAAGATTTCATGATTCAACAAGACAAGAAGCAGCTACCGAACTTATTTCTTTCTCCCTTTACAGATGTGGTGAGTGAAGATGATTTTCGCTAGCTGTCTAACATAGATTTGTTCAGGAAAATATGGAGGAGTTACTTGTTAATGTAACTATATTTTTTTGCAGGCAAGTAGGTAACATCATACATCTCTTTATAATTTTCTTTCCTCTTTTCCTTCTCTTTTGTGATATCAGGAACTGAATCTATGGGAATGATCTGCAGAGAGATTGCAGAAGGTAAGTTATTACTTAATTTCTTCTAGTATGTACAAGCTGTTCTTCCGGTAATCTTTTACTCAGCCTATGCTTGAATAATAGGCTTGGAGTCCAAATTACAGTGTAAAATCATAGAATCATGTCGTCAATAAAGTAACTAGTATAAAACTAGTAAGAGATGAAATGAGCAAGCTAGGACTCTATCAGCATATAGTAATAGGTTGATTTATCATTTCTGTAAAGCCGCACTTAAAGTAGAAAAAGATTAAAGTTGAAAGGAGCATAAAAGAACTATACATTAGAAAGTCGAGGAATCGTAACTGCCTAGAGGAGGGAGAGAAATCAATAATGAATTTGGTCGCAAACTCATAAATTTGTCAGCCGACAATCTAGTATACTTCGATAAGGTGCTTACTTTGGTCTTCAATTTAGTTCATCCCTGCAGCATTGGTTTCTTCTTGACAACTCCTATCCAACTTCTAGTTCTGCTCTTTTGTTAGCAAATTATAATAATAAGATTAATAAATACATGAATTCTTGTTAAAGTAAAATAATACAATACTAAAGGGACAGAGAATGATGGTTGAAAGCTTCCCTTGGCCTTGGGAATGAAAAATTCTGAGTTTGAAACCGGATTGAGCCAATCAGAGATGTCCTTATTTCTCAAGAAGAATAAAATTGGAAAATACATAGGGGAGAAGATTTCCAATTTCACAAGCCGGCTAATGGTATTAGCATGAAAAGACGCCCCTCAATGTTTCCCAAGTGCGCTGTTGCGTAAGCTCCTAACGATAGGTACGGGCCCAAGCACTTCAAAACTGCTCGTCTCTTAGTGTTTAGCTTTGTCCGCCCCATATTTTTATCATTTGTACACATTTGGTAGAATAAAGCATAATCATCCAAGCCTTCTCCCATCAGAATGAGATAAAACTATGAAGCATAAGAAAACAACATACAAGATTTGACAAAGTTTTATGACCGGCTGTAGACCTGACATCAATTCTCTATATTTATGCCAAATTCTTAGCCAAGGTATAGCTATGAGCATGAGAGGAATATGCCATAAAAACTAGGTGATTACTTGGCATGTAGGTAGACCTATCTTTTGGACTGAAGTTTAAGCTTATGCAACCTTGTAATAGTTGCAGTTTTATTTATTATTTTACTAATATTTTTTTATATGTCATTGTACAAATTATTTTATTATTTATTTATTTAATTATATGTATATGTACAATAAATGATGAATAATAAATAATAAAATAATAATAAATATATGTTTTTTTTGAAGCACGTCAGGAAGTACTCACTCAGACAACTCGGCCCCAGTGGCCCTTAACTCGGTCACGAAGGACTTACAAGTCGGCCCGTAGACTTGTTGTACTACTTCCACCATTTATTTTTGTTAAATGGAAGGAATAATATTGTTCCCCTTTCAAACCCAGACCAGGAGGAAGAATGCCTCTCACCTTCTCCACTTGAGCTAGAGACACACACACACACTTATTTTATTTTTCTAATCTCTTACTTTAACCATAACCTTGATATATACACACACATACACATTTACTTATTTTATTTTCCTAATCTCTTACTTTAACCATAACCTTGATTTATAATTTGTAATCAAACCATAATTCCTTTTCTTTCTTTATATATATTAGAAAAATGAAGGAATAACCCTAAATCACTAAACCTATAATTCCTAACAATACATTCAGTCCAACAGTCGAACAATTCTAAATAAATGCAATTGGAGAACACTATTTATCACACTTTGTTTTATCTCAACAATAATCTTGTTTACCTGGGATCAAATTGTTGGTAAGGTTCTGCCCGATGCTTAGGCCGGTCTCACATAGTTTGTATTGAAGAATAAATTAAGACAAATCTTTTTTTGAGTTTGTATGATGCAATACTAAAATCCTGTACACATTCCAAAATCAGGTATACAAGTTGATTATTATCTTGTTACATTTCTATTATAATTTTTGTAATAAAATTGATAGTAGTTGATTGTTCACAAATTTATTAAAGCTTTCACACCTAATTTTCTCTAAATTTCTAATTTTCATACTAATCTTTCTTTTTTTGGTCTTTGTTTGCGTTAAATTGGTATCATAGCTCCTCTAGGTTAGTAATATTTTATGCTTAAAGACCTAAGGGCGAAATTAAATCTAAAAGTGGATTATTTATGACTTATTTGAAAAGATTGACGATCTATATAAAAAGAGCGTGATGAACTTTATAGTAGATTTGAAGCTAAAATTAAGAGACTAATAGTTGACTTATTTACACAAGTAGACTTCAATCTAGAGTCGATCTTACCTTTAGAGTGTCTGTTAGTTTAACTTAATAAATTTATCATAGTTAAAACACAAATTAGGTCTCTGGTTGAAACTAGGTTTAAACCAAAAATCAGTTTTGAGATGTATATATCATCATTAGGAAAATTAAATAGCTCACTTGATCAATCTAGTGAATTTAAAGAACATATTGTCTTCTAAATATTCTGAACTTGTGCTACTAATCAGGCCCATGCACATTTTTATTATTTGTTTCTTACAATAATTGTACTAGTTTGCATTGATTGTAGGAATGATCATTTTGTTTCTTTAGACGTACTGAGACAACCATAATTTATTGAGGTGCTTAATGTATGTCCCTAGTGCATATTGCGCTTCTTCCACCTCCAGAACCGCGAGTACTGACGTAGGGTTTCGTCGCCTTTTTAGAAGGCTTTATGTTGACTAGACTACCGAAGCAGAGGCCTCTGACATGGTCGATTTGGAGGGGCATAATCAAGAGCATAATTTTCGGATTTCATGCTTACATGATTCACAAGAAGGCGAATTTTTCGAAACCGAGAAGAATGATGGAGAACTATTTTAGATTTTATGTTATCTTTCAATTACTTTGGTTATTTTAGGAATGTTTTAGATAAGGATCATTTTATCTCTTTTATCAATTAGGATTTTAAGTTGGCTTCGATAAGTTATTTTGATTTGTATTCATCCATATGTAGCTCTATAATGTTATATGTAAGTCATGTACTGTTATTTGTATTTGAATAATTGAAGAATGAACTCAAAAATCTACTTTTGAGTTTGCATGGTGCGATGCAAAGTGGATCTATCTTGTCTTTTCTCTCCTTCGACGTGGTCATCTAGTTGGGTCTCGAGAACAAAAGTCCAGCATCCAAATCCGACACCACCCATACGCCATTCCAAAATCGAATATTTCTATTAATTGCAACTCAATTGTTATTTTTGTATTATATTAAAATTATTTGTGATAATTGGATAGTAATTGTTCACATACATTAAATAACTTTCTGGCCCAATTTTTTTTTTCCAAATCCTTAATTTCCTAATTTCGTACTCATTTTATTTCCCTTGGGTCTTTGTCCTGCGTCACTTATGGCCCGCCGCACTTTCTATAGAAGTATGCTCTAATGAGAGAATTAGGGAGAAGAAGGTTGGAGGCTTTTCTTCATGCTAGAAGTATCTTCATTCAGCTGCTAACTACCACTCGCCATTGACTATCACCCAGCCTCTCTCTTGTAGATCTTATTCATGGTGTATTGATGGGCTTATATATATATAATTCTTAATTGGCTTAGACTTCATAGTTTGCCTAGTTTTGATTGTTTGATAGAATGGTGTTCCTAATCTGGTCAATTTTCGCGAAATATCTAATATAACTTCAGTTTAAACACATGTATCCTCTTCATTTATGTTTTACAATTGTGAACTGCCTAGGTAAAAGGAGGTCCGCATAAGGACCTAGGCATTTAGGGATCCTGGTCGCTTCGGGCTACCTAGCCGCTTTGATAACATTGACTCCATCATCTGGTGAAAACTTTATGGGGGCATGATGATGGTTTTTTAAATATTGGGATAGTAGGGATTAAGTGAATTAGAACACAAGGGGATTTACATGATTACACTAGTTTTATAAAACTTGCTAATTTGTCAGTACATGCTTTCTCTCCGATGATATATTATTGTAACTTAAAACAGAATATTTTCTTGTTTTATATGAGTGGAGACCTTAATTTGATTATATTGACAAAGCTTAGATACTCCAGTCTGTAGAAACTAAATTGCATCCACAGTGTTACAGGTGCTAATCCATGGATTTACCATGATGGATGGTAATTAGTTCAAATTATCATTTAGTGGTAGACCTCGAGGTTAGGCCAAGGACCCTATCAGCCTAAAAGGATGTATCATAGTATCAGAAACAATCTTGTTTCACGATCTGGTGAAAGTGTGATTTTTTTATTTTTTTTGTGTGGCTAATTTTGTAGGTGTATGCATGTATGGTAATCACAAGTTATATGTAGGTCAAATACTTGTAGAAGTATTTCATTTAATAACTTTGTTGATCAATCAGTTTAAAATATGATTATAGCAGTTTGAATTTTGGCTCTGATTTGCACGCATTTGTACTTAGAGTGAGTGCAGGCTAGATGTTTATTGCAAGTTCTTTATCTCTGCAAAAATAATGGTTGAATTCATTTAAGCAGTCAAAGTTTTCATTGGATTCTCACTAAGATGTCTGGAAAATGAGCATATAATCAGGTCAATGATAAGCTTTGCAGGAACTGATGCACACATGTTTGCTTTTAGTACATGCATACTAATGATTGAAATATTCATTTGGTCGTAACGTTATAAGGGCATAGGAACATAAATTTCTTGAAGTAGGATCTTGAAATAGAAACTTGTAGCTGTTATTTTCAAAGTTCCTTATACCTATTGCTCTTCTCGTGCCCAAAATGTGTTACAGCCTTGCGCCTTTGTCACATAAGGATTGCAGTCGGCTTCTTAGACATTTTAGAAACAAATGACTTATTGCGTTTGGATCAATATGTAGCCATAGATGCACTAAGCTTCAAGGGAAGTGAAACATGAACAATAAGCTTAATTGATATCTGATGAATGCAGCATTGGAAGATCTAAGAGTAGCCATAAGAGAAGAATCAGATAGTATCATTGTTCGTTGTAAGCGAGAGCTAGAAGCCGGTCAAAATGAGATTCAGGGAAGCAGGAGAAAGCGAGAGGAGTGGAGAGCATTGATATTATTTGTTTAGTTAAAAATTTAAGCGAGAAAAGGCATAATCTAGGGAATACAATTATTGTGTGTAATATTCCTTGTTACATTAATTTTTTTACTTAAGATGCTCTTCAGTAGTTAATTTTTACTTGAGCCCACTTTCGGCTAAAATCTATTAATACCACTTCTTGAAGTTAGCATTTTTTTTTATATTGCACGTCAGCTGATGTGGAGATTCTCACTAGTAAATTGTATACAAGCTGTCTATCCATGAAATCCTATCTTTATCATTTATATCAGTGTGTGTGTGTGTGTGATTTGGATTTCTTTTACAGTTAACAATTTTAAATCCTAAAGCAAGACCTCTTAAACAAATCCTAAAACTATCGTATGATTGTCCTTGCTCTGGATTTGGGGAGGTAACATGTCGCTTCTTCGGGTCAAATTATCCACAGGGACTTTTGCATATTTGTGCTCTGAAGCATCGCTTAAAACATCAGTTGAGGTTCCCACAATAAACTAGTGATGAAAGGTATGTTGGATCAGACTGAATTTTTATTTTCATATCCTTTTTTTATGTATATGCTATGAAATTATGCTTGCAGCATACGTTTTTATATGGTATATTGGATCAGACTGAATTTTTAGTTTCTTCTCCTTTCTTTATGTATATGTTATGAAATTATACTTGCATCATCACATTTTTACTGTATACCAAAACTGTTGACACTCCTATTTGTTTCTTAGAAGAGAAAGATACTTTACCTGTTGCTTTTGTAGTTCGTTTTGGATGCTGTTGCTTGGGAGTTGTCACATTACCCTGACCTTTTGTACCTTGACTTGTGCAAGTATTTTGTTCATCGGCAAATAATCACACAGAGAAAATATGAAGCCGCCCTCCTTTCTACGCGGAAAGGAAAGTAAAGGAAATAAATTCTTTGCTCTTTCCTTTCCTTTGAAAAAATTGAAATTCCTATTAATTTTCTTTTTTGATGTTTGGAAATGCCAAGAAATTGAGAACCCTTGGGGTAAGAAAGTGAATCCTTGGGATGGGTGGGAGGAACCATTTTTTTCTTCCATTTTTTTCTTTTATTTGGGAATTTTGTTTTTCCTACTCCTTTCCTTTGGCATCCAGATACACGAAGTGAATGATTTTTCTTTTTCAAAGTCCCGAGTCTGCGAACCAAACGTGACCTTTCGGATGCTTCCTGGAGTTTCTAAAGGTAATGCATCTGACATGGTTGAGTTTGACATTTCTAGCATAGCTTATGATATAATGAATGATAATCTGGTGGCAGTGATGAGGAGAGCCTGAAGCTTATCTTTCACGCACGGGTTACTTGCTCAGTCAGGTATTGGGAGGAAAGGCGGGTAAGGACCTTACTACTTTTTTGTGGCCGAGAAAGGTAATACAGATGGTTGCCTTACCTCTCAAGCTTGCTACATATATTCTGGTATGATTCATTAAGTTGTGCATCATTTATTTATGATCCTAGCGTACACGAATCATGTGGTTTGTGGCTGTGAATCCAAAGTTTCAAAGGGTTACTGTAGCTTGCACCAAGTTTCTGCTAACCTTAGATTATTCAGTGTTGAATACGTGGGTGTTCGGGAATCACCCATCATTATCGCGAAGAGGTTGGTGAGTCAACTAGATTAAACTAAACTAATTCTCTCATTTCAATGGCAACTTTTTATATTTTTTTTGAGATGTCCAGCAATACGCACGAGGTTTTGTGCATGCTGTATTGCATACCTGTTGTGTCTACTGTCCTCCAACTTTCACCAAATAAATGGAAGGAATAATACGTTCCGTGACACTAATGACAATTTTTTTGTAATTAAGTTGCCATTAGTGATATTGTAATGGTAACAATCGTTATAGATGGTCTTTTAGTTGGAGAGAGTATTCAGAGAGTATATTTTTCATTGATGAAATATAAATAAGTGTATGTAGAACATTTTTTTTATTTTTATATTATTAAGTGGATGATATGGAAGATGTATGATGAGTCATGTTTATTAAATAATTTTTATTGCTCGGAGGAGATTGTAGTAGTAGATATACGATGATGTAACAATATGATTTTTTTTGAGGTCGGTGGACTCTGCTCACCCCTTATGGCTAGGTTGAGTGATATGGGCACTCACTGGGAGCGTAACAATGTACTGCTAAGTGTGGGCTTCACTGTTAAAGGGTCCTAATTTTGCTACCATATAGTCTATATATTTTTGCCCAGAATCCAAAATTTCTCCCTTGTAACTTTACCCCTAACTTTTGGTACACAAAATACTGTAGAGTTAGAAATTTTATATTCTTGAAAATTAATTGTAATTAAAAATTGAGAATTCTATGTTTGGTGAATATATACATATTTTCTGAAATATATAGCTCATATAATAATATAATATTTTTAATTTATAATTAAATATATTTATATTTGTTACTTATTGTTTGTTACTTTTTATTGCGTAGTTGGTTAAGGTGATACATTACTATTCAAAAGAACATGGTTCAAATTCTATTGATATCATAATTTTTTACTTGAATATTAATATTTACTATCCGATCCGTATTGAACCCAACTATTGTTTTCTAGATTGGCTTATGTTGTGTGATATTATGTATGGAAGGGTAGTTATCAGAAGGCTTGTATACCCATCTTTTATGTTTAGAATTCTAATTATGTTGTGGATGAGATGTATTATATTACATGTTGATTATTATATTATCCATTACTCCTCTATTCTACTGCAATCGCAGATGGGGATACTGGTGTATTCTTAGTTTGCGTAACCTGGGGATGTGTGTCACATCCTGATTTCGCAAAATCGATCGTCCTCGCAAGTGTGTGGCTCGCACAAGACGATTTTCATAACGGTCGATTACGCAGCTTAACGACGAGATGGTCGCACAGAAGTCCCGAGCAAAGAAGTTGAATAACATAAGATGTATAGAAAATTCTTTTTTATTGATAATGGAGCGGAATTACAAAGGGCACGAGGCCAAGATTACAATCACTCAAACTCACACTCTCTTTGGATACAATCACTCTGCTCTCTTTCTCATCTTTTAATACAAAGATCAAGCCATAGGCTTACAACTTGAAGAATGCGATATCCATACATTATGTCTCTTATAGATGAAGTCTTCAACGCAGCCGCACGCCTCGAAACGTCAAGGAATTTCATGCCTCAGCGCGTCCAAGCGAGCTTCGCCTTGAACGAGCAAGTACCTGTAACCTGCATACAAACTAGTGGGGTGTCAGTAGATGTCACGTCCCGGTCCCCTACGACCGATCGTCCTCGCTAAGGCGTAATGCCGCGTGAGCTTTGATTGCGCTCACGCAAGGCGGGTTCCATAATGGCCGATTACAGGCTAAGCGACGGGGTCATCACATAAAAGTCCCAAGCAGAAACATTGAATAAAGCCAGCAGAAAGTTAGAACCAAAACACAAGTCAACAAAAGAAGCTCTTTATTGATATTGAACAAGGATTACAAAAGTGGCACGATGCCATGGTTACAATCTCTTAGTCTCACTCTTCTCTCAAGTTACAAGTCACTCTGCTCTCTCTCTCTCTCATTTCTCAGTACAAATTGACGAGTCAGCGGATGCTTCAGATAGGCGATGTCCATATATTATGTTTCGTATAAGTCCAGACTTCATGCGGCTGCACGCCTCGAAATGCCAAGGGACACCATGCCTCGACGCATCTAAGCGAGCTCCGCGCCAACGAGCTTCTACCTGTGCCTGCACGTAAAAACTGTGTGGGTGTCAGTACTCAACTGTACTGGTGGAGTGAGCTCCTTGTCCACCCATACAAAACCAACACGTTCATTTACTTTGTGCAACATAATCCCTTTATGATTGTCTTTCTATTCTTGATTTAGGATCGATTTTAGGATATAAACTCTTGGCCTATATTGTATCACTAGACCATCATCGTGCCTTGCACCAACAACCTACTTAGACCTTGCCTCTAGACCCTTCTCGTGCTTGCAACATGAATGTACCGACTCGTGCTTGCCTTTCGTGTCATACTTTGGAACGCAACATGTTTCATGTCATCGACTTGGTCCGTGCTTCAAACATTCGAGGCCGTGCCTCAGAATTCAATATGACTTAACCAAACTTGCCTCACGGCCGTTCCTGACTTAACTCGAGACGACTTAATCCCGATTTGTGGAACTCTATGCCAACGACTTAATACTCGACGCCGCATCTCGTGCCGAAATACGTGTCTTTGCTATAGCCAAATCTTAAGCTTCTTAAGACTTGTGTTGCAACCGTGCATACCATCTTCACTCTATTCATGTCGTACTTGCACTTTCTTTGATTCGACCGACACCGTGCATGCGGATTACCGCTTAGCACACTGACTCATCTATATGAAAGGTCACTAGCAATGTCAAGCTATCTTGGACTTGGCTGAGGATAGACGACGATCATCCAATTGGTAGCTAGCCCATGTAAGCCTCGAATCTCCTATGCGGTACATCCAACTTCCTACTTTAGCCAACTCGCTTCCCCTGGGAACGACATGATCTCGTGGCCCCGACGATCATGTCGAGGAAGACTACACCTTGTCGACAAGTTGTCCATGACCACGCACCTACGACGACTTCTAGACTCGACGTAAATGCAAGGCCGACAGATGATACAACTTTCTTTCTCTTCCTTAAACTTCTTTATCCAAGTCCATACTTTCCATTCTTCATGCGAGACTCCCAAGCCACGGGACCGGTCTCGGCGACCAACGGTCGCGTGTACTTTATATTCTTTGAAACATAGGAAACGGCTATTGCATAGCCTTCCAGATAGACCTGAACAAACGTGTTCCTTAGTGTCCCATAGACCGTGGCATACTTATCCTTGAACCGACCATGGCTCGTGCCTTAGACTGACTTGTGTTCTATGCGACACCATCGCCCAAGTCATACTTTATATGACGAGCCTTGAGATCGTGGGACTGTGTGACTTGACAACCGCAGAAAACATGGGACAGTGCTTGCTATGACTTCGATAGCCCATCATAACTTTGCCTAACTAAGTAGTGCAATAACTTGACGAGCAAAGGCTATGTCAAGCATTGCATCATGGAAACGTGCCGTGCACGCATTCGACTTGAACAACCAAATTCTTTGGGTGCCTAGACTTATGCCACAAGCCGTGCGATACAGCTTAACCCGTGGGACAACAAAGGCTATGTCAAACCTTGGACAATGGGACCGTGCATGCTTCATTAAGCATTTATGCGTGCGACGTCTATGACTTAGGCTAATTTCATAGCTTTGTGGCAACTTAGACCAACTTTTCTTCTCCCAAGCCACGGGACGAAGGATCGAGTACTATCATTTTGAAAGCACACTGTGCGATACTTCTAAGTCGACCGTGGGACCGTTCCATGTTCTAACTCAGTCTGACCCAACTTGGGATTATTCTCTTAGCTATGTGGATTCGTCTATTTTATTATCAAGTCTACTTGTGCAGTTGAAAACTTTCGTTTTATTAGTGCGAAGGCCAAGCTGAGACAAGTTCATCGAAGCCACCCACCTGAGCGAGGAGTCGACCGGGCGGATCATCGAGCAAGCCGTTTGTAAGCCCATGTTTTTCAAATTTTACTTAATTAGTGTTAATTAATTTTTAATGTCATATTTAGCCTTAAAATATTTATTAGGATTTTTAGGAATTTTTCTAGAATTTTTAAATACTAAAATATTATTTTACAATTTTCTAAAAATGTTTTAATATAGTTTTGTAATAATTAGAATTGTTTTAATATAGTTTTGTAATTATTAGAATTGTTTTAATATCAGTTTGTAATTAATTAATTGTTTTTAAGTGTGGAATGCAAATTGTATTTTGCATTTAGCAACTGCTAGGACCCTTGTGTAATTTCCTAAACTATAGGGGCCCTATTGCTAAACCCTAATCCTACCCACCCCCGACGACTAGCCAGCTGCCGACGACCGGCCAGCTGCCCCCCGCCATTTCCGGCCGATCTAGCCCCGTTCGACCGACTCTAAGCCCCTATAAATGACCCCCTCACTCACCCCGACCCAACCCCCATCACCCCGACCCATCTCCGACGACCACCGCCCCGTTCTTCCCCCATAAAGCCTAAACCCTAACCCTAACTCCGGCGATCCCCACTGCCACTTTCCCAGCGACCTTCACCACCAATCACCACCGTCGAAGTGTTCGCCGCAGTAAGGCGAGTCGATCGCCACCGGAGCGCCACCGCCCGGACCGCTCCTCCGCCGTGCAGCGCTCGACAAACCCCCCTTCGACGCCGGACACGTGAGTAACAGGACTCATTTCGTGTCGTCCGTGTCTCGAATCCACGTGCGTGGTTCGCCAGGACACGGGGACACTAGTCCAGTGTTTGGACACGTAAATAGACGCTCGTACGTGTCGTGCATAGCACGGACACGTAGATTCCTGTGTCCCTAACTGTCCGGACACAGGATTGATTTTATTATTTTTTTATATGTTAACTCGCCTAAAACTAAATAAAATTAACAAAACCCTAATCCTAACACAATCAGCGGGCTGACCCCCTGGCCAGCCCGACCCGACTCAACCCCCCCCCCCCCCCCCCCCTCCCGCGTGTTCAGTGGCTCGAGTTCGAGCCCCCCCTTTGCTGTTGTTTCTGTTTCTTTTTCTTTTCCTTTTTCTTTTTCTTTTTTCTGTTATCTACATATATATATATATATATATATATATATATATATATATATATATATATATATATATATATTTTTTTTTTTTGGAAAGCCCCCCATTTTATTAATCCAGGCTCGAAGACCGAAGCCGGTAAAAGTATACAAGGCGCAAAATGCCGAAGCCTATACAAGTATACCACCAAAAGGAGAGAGGAAGAAGGATGGGGGGGCCGGCAACGAACGAGAACTAGGGGAGAATAGAGGCCCAGAAAGCCCTCGAGCTGTGAGTGCACCGGGTGCTCCTTTTACGACATTGACGGAAGACTTTCCGGATGAGCTGAATGGCCGTGTAGTGGAGACCTTCATATCTTGCTTTGTTACGATTCTTCCATATGACCCACGTGGCGGCCGCTGCGACGATCTGGTGTCCGTGGGAGGCAGAGCCCCAAGAGTATGCATATATATATATATATATATATATATATATATATATATATATATATATATATATATATATATATGTTATATTTAGTACTTTATTATAATATGTATGTATGTATATGTATATATATATATTTATGTACATATATGTATATATGTTCATGTGTATATATATTATTATTATATATATACTATTATATATATGTATACAATATTTGTATATATATATATATATATATATATATATATATATATATATATATATATATATATATATATCCATTATGTAAATGTCTATATATTTATATATAAATATAAATATTGTAGATATACATTTTTATATATTTCACTCTACCTAGTGTGAATTGTCTTTATAAAATAATTGTTATATTTTTATAACTACTATGTATAATTTTGTCCTATTAAAATATTAATATTTATTATGTATTTCTACGTCTTTATATTTTTGTGTATTTAAATTACTGCAACCATTTGGTGTCCAAGTCTAGCATGGGTTTTTGGGCCCAAATGTGTTTTCACGCATTCAAGATCTGTACAAGTCATATTGGACTTGATTCATGGCCTTGGGTCCTGTATTTGAACTTTGGTTCAAATTATATACATGGACAAAATACGTAGATGATTAATTATTTAATTTCAATTGTGTGCAATGCTGTTTATGAATTTCTAAAAATACTTAAAGTACTGTTAAAATTCTGGAAAAATAGTATTTAGATACTATGTTAATTTAGCTAATTTAGTATAATTTTTATAGTATTTAATTTACAGTTTTGCCACTAGTTTGGCATATGAAACCAAAACTCATTTTCTGTATACTTAGGAAAACTGATTTTTATAAAATACTTGTACTGGTTAATAAATTCCAGAAAAATTATAATAAATTTCTATGATTAACAAGGATCATTTTGGTACTTTACTTTAAGTAAAAATAAGCTTTTTGTCTATCTCAAAAATTGTTGGAACACAATGATCATTTGATTTATTTATTGATTAATTACGACTTGCAACTTTTTGTGCTATTTTGAGTTTTAGCCGTATTGAACCTCACCCCTCACTAGTGTAAAGACCCTAGAAAGTTAGTTAAAGTAGTGAGTCACCCCACATTGGTCTCCTATGCTAAAATTATCATTTTGGCTAGGTGTCCAATCACAAGTCGTGTTTCACCAATTAGTGTCTTAGCGTTTTAGCTTAGTGTAAAGACTAAGTTTTTATATTTATTTCTACAGTGACGAGTTACCAGACATCTATAGCACTTTTATCGCAGCTTGCTTTGCTTTGCTAGAGGCAAGTACTTTCTACAAACTTTACATACTGTTACATAAATGAACTGCAAATCCAACCATGTTAAATGCTGATCCTTGGGGTAGCAAGTTAAATCTCCACATGTTTGTACTTTCAGTTACTACCATGCTTAGAACAGTCTTTAGGTATCTCTCACATGATTAGAATATGGGTTATGGGAAAACTGATAGTTGAGTACGTGATCATACCCTCCCTCTACAGTACCGAGCAAAGTTTTATTTTATATGTTACTGCGCCGTAGGCCTTTATCTCAAAGCTGTATTTGTGCGTATGTACATCTATCGCCTTTACACTTGTACGGAAGTACATTTCATTATGTGCCCCTGCACATTGTACACCTATTGACGATCACGTACCTGCTACAGTTTTAAACATTACATATACATTTGTCTCTATGACATATGTGTCCTTGCCATGATAGATTGTGTGATGCCATGTTTCCAGTTATTCCTCTTATGTTCATTTCCATGTTTCATATGCTAGTTTGTTAGATTCAGTACTTGCTCCCGTCCTGACAGGATAACGTTGTAGTTGTCCTTACTAAGGAGGAGTTACTCTGCGACTCATATTATGGAGATACTACCGAGGACCCGGCTTTGCCATACGAGGATGTTCCTGCGGGGAGACTCGTCTAGTTTGCATAGCTGTTTGGGATATTTAGTGTAGTCATGTATTATGCTACATATTTTGTAACTGGACATGTATCCAGTTTTACATTTCAGATCACTTGTACTTTGAACTTATTTCTATATGAGACGACTTTTGTGTTTGGAGCATTTATGACTTTTATTCACTTATAGAACTGTTAGCACATTTAGTCTTATCCTGTTGTCTGTAGAACAGCTTACTACGTTTTATCTCAAGCGTAGGCTGGACATGACTCGGCCCGGCCCAACAATTTGGGTAACGGGTCGTGACATATTTTTAGTGGTGGCCCATGCAGGTCCTGACTAAATTGTTTGGTTACGTTATTGTACCAAGCATGCCTGCAATTAGGAACTTAAGGTAATTAGACAACATTAGGAATGACGCTTAGAACACCTAGAGGAATGCTAGGATTGCAACATAGGAAGTACATCACATGCTTGCTATTATAATTAGATTTTCTTGCCTATGATTGCTTACTTTAACAAGTCCTTATAAGTCCTTTTTATTGTAATTAAATGGTGCTTACTCGTTCATCCCAGTATGTTACACCTGAGAATGGAGCCCTCCTTATCGAGTCAGCTGACCAGTTGACTGATACACCTCCACCTACCACACTCCCCCACTCCACAAATCCACCAACCCAGATACCTCAACCACCTTCCACATCACAGGCCCAGCAGGACCCAATACTTCCACCACCCCCTATCACTATACCTACCCAGGCTTCCGTCACACTCGACGGGAACCAGCTGCTCACTCTGATTCAGGGGTTCCTAACAACCCATCAGGAGCAGACTACCCTACTCCGCCAGAGCATGGAGCATTCTGAGGGACGTCCCGTGGTCCCACCACCTGTAGAGCCACGGCAGAGAGCGGGAACGATCAAGGACTTCATGGGTCTGAATCCCAAGGAGTTCTCAGGGACAGAGGGCATAGTAGTAGCAGATGACTGGCTAGACTCGGTAGAGAGGAAGCTCCTTGGAGTTAGGATGCCGGATGACTGTAGAAGCATGGAATTTCAGAGCCAGAAATCCTATGCGCCAGATACTACATGCGCCAGAGCTCGGACAAATACTTCACAAACAAAACCAACAAATATAGACATTTGAAAGAGGACTTTTTATTACATATAAAAGTCTATTACATGTCTAGAAAAGGTGGTACAAAGGACCCTAAGTCTACAGCCAGCAACCACCATGCGCCTCCAGTCAGGCGCAGCAACCACCATGCGCCTCCAATCAGGCGCAACAACCACCATGCGCCTCCAGTCAGGCGTAGCAGCCACCATGCGCCTTCAACCAGGCGCATCCCGCCATGCGCACTCAGCAGGGCGCATCCTTTCAGCAGCTCAATTACGTGTATCCCCAGTTATGTGCATCCCTTCAGCAGCCCAGTTATGTGCCGCTCTTCCAGCCTGGCTCACCTGATAAGTGCTTCGACTAATGAAGCATTTAACCATCTGGCTGGAACCAAGGAAGAGAAGAGCACCGCAAATCTGTGGCCAGGGGAGGCTTCGAAAGAGCCTCCAAAGGCGAAGGAAGACCGTGATCGAAACCGCGGCTAAAGGAGCAGCTTTCAACACAACCAGAATGGGCAACGCCCACTTTGAAGGAAGAAAGAGCCTAGCACCGCCATTCCGATCTACGGCTCTTCCGGAATAACGGAAACGAGGCCCGAGCATCCCTATCTTTGGATGCAACAGGCACCTTCCGCCCGCCTCGGAAGCCCTCGACTCCATCTTTTGGATGTAACAGTCACCTTCAAGTGCATCAACGAAGACACGGCGTCGCATCTTCACCCTCGGGAGCACTTCGTCAACAGAGTGCACTCGAATACACAAGTTCATATCGGAAGTACGTGAGAGAACGAGAAGCAAACCCTCTCTCCATGCTACTATTTATAGGCCAGGCAAATCAAACCCACGCGCCAAGTGGATGGCTCTCCGAATTCCGTGCAATGAATTTACATTAAATGGATGAACCGGACGCCTCGAATTCAGCCAAACGGCTATTTAAAGCACTCGAAGAACGTAACAGCCGCATCATTAAAGACGTATCAGATGCGCCGGCCAGATAGCGTATCACCCCGACGCGCCCTCCGACATCAGGCGCATCATACAGACGCGCCCCTCAGCGTCAAGCGCATCACAAACATCAAGCGCCTCATAGGGGATGCGCCCCCGTGCGTCCCCATACGCCTAGTGGAACGTCAATCGACGCGCCCACTCGGCTGTCTATCGAATGGCAGAAACATTAAATGCTGAACTGACAGAGTTGGCAGCACACCTCCCGAAGTCTGAACAATTGACAGCTTTTTCAGAAGACGAAGCGTCGGCAACGTCAGCATCATCATTACTTCTCCACCGACGGCTGCTGCCACGTGGCCACCCAACCACTCGCATGCGCCTCCGCAGCCATGCGCCCAAATCTGCATGCGCCTCAAAAGCCATGCGCCCCAGACTGTTCTCTGATCCTAAAAGACAGAAGAAAAGTCGCCTGCATGCGCCTCAAAAGCCATGCGCCCAGAATGGTTCGAAACTCCTAAAGGTTATGAACCGCAACCTCCTCATGCGCCCGATCCAAGGCGCATCTCGCCCGATCATTCCCCACCAAATCCGAGATCTCCGAGCCATGGGCCGATGACACGTGTCCTTTGACTCGATTCACCCAAGATCTCAGCAACAGAAAGATCTTCTCCTTTGCTACGTGCCGGCTCACAACAGCAACATGAAGAAGTCTACCCTTCGATTAGGGCGCATCGTCCATGCGCCTCCATCAGCAATCACCACGTGGCGTCCCCACGCACCGGCGCATCCTACATGCACGCATGAGCAGCCAGCCTACAAAACTATAAATAGAGGGATCATTTCCTTTTCACCCACGCACAGAAGACGCAGAGAATATACAACGAACACACAGAGACTTTGCACCACCAGAGAGGCAGATACAGACATTCAACGTCTTCCTCCTCTCTGCAAGCTCCAGCACCCAGAGAATCCAAACCTTCAGAGAACCGATAACCGTCGTCAGATCATCAACGGAGTCAACGCATTACCACTCACTCCATCGGCACAAGGAACCCAGATAAACAAAAGTGTACTCCTAGGACTACATCTAAGTCCTATATTGTAACACTGTTCTGTTTGTTTTAAAATTTGCAATAAAAGAATTTTAATGGCAAACAAGCTGGCGACTCTGCTGGGGACCTCTTTCTCCTCCACCGAGAAAGCTGTATCGCAATCCGACGATGTGAAGGTGGGCTCCTCCCACAAGACGCTGGTCGTACGCCTCAATCAACAGGCGTATGAGGAGTTTATCTCTGAAGGAAGTGCGAGTCCTTCGAAGCGGCTGCCGAAGCCGAAGAAGACCCGCCGAGTCTGGGTGCGCAAGGTCGACGCCTCGGGCACCACCACTGAAGGGGATGCGCCAATCCAGCCTTCCCTTCCTGCTGACGTCCTCAGCAACCAAGATGCGCCCACCGGTGCAGCGCATCTCTCGGGGAAGCGTACGGCTAACCACATTCTCCAGCCATCTCCCTCTCAGGCGAGGAAGATGCGTCGACGGAGCAGGGGCGCAGCCAATGCCCCGCGCATCATCTCTGATGCGCCACTAAAAGTCTCTGTCTTTGACAGACTCACTCGCTGTAATGGAGAGGAGAATTTGGATTCTGAGTACTATGCGCCCCAGCGGGCTGGTACGAAGAAGTCCAAGGCAGCACGGGCCATGCGCCACAAACGTGCTTTGCCAGCAGCGAGCCAGAAGCATGCGCTCACAATCATGCGCGCTGCTGATGGTAAGCTGTACAAGGTCGACTCAGGTGCTTCTGCGCCAGAAACGAGTCGACCTTCAAAGTCCTCGTCTCACTTGGGCGCATCTATTGCGTGTACAACCAAGTTGAGCGAGGCAAATTCAGTGGTCTTGAACTCCCGCGCCTCCTCTGGTTGTGCGTCTGAGGTCCGTTCAAGTCACTTCAGATATTGTGGTTCCCCCACTACTGATCGGGATACCTGTTTGGTATTAGATCAGGGGGCGCAGCACTCACCCGACCACCCCGGCGCTTGGCCTTGCCATGCGCCTGAAGGGGGTGTGAAGGCGGCACTCTCCTCCAACGATCTGCGTAATGTGATCACTCACAAGCGCCGATCAGGAGAGTCGACTGACAAGCACGATGCGCCCCTCACGGGGCACACTTGTGCTGTCGTCACCATCAACTGCTGTTGTAAAACGGCAGTCCCACCAAGGCAGTCGGTGTTCCAGCGGCTGCAATCATCGACACCCCTCCGACGTCGCCTCGGGAAGAAGGGGTCAACAGAAAAAGAATCAAGGGTTGCCTCATGCAACGTGATCTCCAACTCCTCGTCGGTCCGAAAGACGACTAGCAATTCCAAAAGCCAGCCGAGGAAAACCAAGGCAGCTGTCTCGTCCTCCGGAGTGTTCGAAGGCACTCGGAGGAGGAAGAAGATCTTGGAGGAGGCTGGGGGTAGTCAGACCCTTATCGAGCCTTCTTCCGAAGACGAAAGTGTCCAAAGCACAGCTGAGGCGCATCTTCATCCTCGAGGCGAAGTCAGCCTCCCAGAAGACCCTCAAAATGAGAATATCCCCCAGAACATAGCTGGGGGTAGTCTAGCATCTGCGGACCTGGATTCCGGAGACGAAGAGGCCATTCAAGACGAAGCCGAGGGTAATTAGGCCCTTGCAGATGCGTCCGTCGGGAATGATCTCCAGAACATGGCTGGAGGTGGCCAAGATGAGCCAGGAGAGG
>JANAVB010008633.1:0-54018 GCA_029216955.1 Iris pallida | reverse complement strand
CCCCCCCCCCCCCCCCACCCAACCCACACTATTTAACCAATTTTGGTTGATTTACAAAGGAATGGAACATTGCTAAAACATTTAATAGTGGAGGTATATGCTACTTTCTATAGTTTAAATTGGAGCATTTGCTAAATATCCCATAAAAAGTATCAATTTTTACAGAAAATTCTATCAGAAGCAAAAAAGTTTTGTAGTATTGTGTAAAAGAAATAAAGTATGGCAAATTTAAATAGTGGAGGTATATGCTACCTTCATGCCCAAATTTTGGGCATAAAATTGATGCGAAATATACGCCCATAAAGGAGCGTAAAAAAAAGTTGTTTATGGTAGATTAGTGATATACGCCCAAGATAGGGACGTATATTCTCTAAGATTGCTATAGAAAACTTAATTTGGGTGTTTAATTGTCATTATTTTCACGAAAAATAGTTATTTTCTGTGAAAAATAGTATTTTCCTATGGGTTTGACAACTTTCATTTTCTACCATTTTAGAAAAAAATAGAAAATAATAGTTTTTGGAAAATAATTTTCATGGAAAATAAGCTATCAAACACTACAATTGGTGGAAAATTTGTGATTGAAATATTTTCCATGGAAAAAAAAGCCCAATCAAACACAGCTTTAGATTATTAGAAAAAGAAAATGTTTCCTCCACATCAGAGCTGGTTACTGAACGACACACAAACACTCGTAGAAGAAAGAGAGAAGTGAATGGTAAAATCACCTTACAAATAGATATCTAGTAGCAAGAATGTCGAATCAGTAGTCCCATATCAACATCCCCTTGATTCAAGGCATGCAGATCGGAACGTAAAAGCACATCAATTAACGGCCCAGTACGAAACTCTCAGCTGTGTTTTCTTCTAGCGTCCCCCTTCCTCGGCTCCAGAACCACTAGCTTACGATTTTGACGGTGGTTGGTGGTGTGGTGGTGGTGGTTGAGCAAGCTCTCAGAACTGCCTCATCTGTAGTAAAAAAGTGTGAACTTTTAGAACTTTTAAACAAAAACGACTTGAAAGATGCATTCATTTTTTATCCTGACACTAAGACAAACTATCTTACAGCTCATGGCATCTCTATCTTAAATGGGCTTTGTGTCAAAAAATCATTACTATAGTGTTAAAACAATGAACAGGAATCTTGGCTCAGCCAGACAAGCTCATGCAACCGGGAGCAAAAACCTGAAAAATTCTCTATCCATCAGAAAAGAGAAAAGTTGAACAGATTTGCTACAAAAAGTGCATTTGTAATTCAGGCACAAATAGAACAAGAACAAGTTATTCCAAATTTTACACAGCTAAATGAATCCTTTTAAGGATCTCTCTAGACTTACCATAAATCTTTCAACCCGCCAGCAATTTGCATTCCGCTAATTTGTTCCAAATTGTAGAACATATTCGTTCAAGAACGCTGAACGTTGCATCCAAAACCCACTCTAAATCTAGAAATCTACTACTAGTCGTTCACTTCGATCCACCTAAGCATTCTGAAGAAGCTTAACACCCCCCCCCCCCCCCCCCCCCCCCCCCCCCCCCCCCCCCCCCCCCCCCCCCCCAAACACCCACACACGAAAAACAAACTATATACATAGTTAACAGAAATGTAGTGTCACAAGAATCTCTATCCAATCCGTACCGAGCCCTGGGATCATATTTGCCTGAACAAATCTTCATGCACGGTAACATTGGTTTTATATTGCACATGGTCAATGTGCCTGGCCATAAGCATACTCCTTAATAAGCATTAAGCATATGTAGTAGCTAGTAATTCATTCCAACCACCACAATTCTAATATTTGTCTTCATAATTGCAATCATTCCAATATGCTTATGACTGATATGTCTAGAAACCCGAAACCCCACACCACGCAGTGGCATCAATGCCTAACTAGGCACCATCCAGGCACATACTAGTCTATCCAATCCCTACCGATCCCATGATCATATCTGCCTGACTAGGCACCATCCAGGCACATACTAGTCTATCCAATCCCTACCGATCCCTGAGATCATATCTGCCTGAACAAATATTCATGCATGGTAACAAAAAAAATGGATTTATATTGCACATGGTCAATGTGCCTGGCCAAGCATAACTTGTTAATAAGCATTAAGCATACGTAGTAGCTCCTAGTAATTCATTCCAACCACCACATTTGTAATATTCGTCTTCATAATTGCAATCATTCCAATATGCCTATGACTGACATGGCTAGAAACCCAAAACCCCATACCACGCAGTAGCATCAATGCCTAACTAGGCACCATCCAGGAACATACTTTTGTGTGTGGTGTGTGTCAAAAATTTATATGCATATATGCACGGAATGCAGTAAGCTCAGATACATATGTGCGTGTGTGTATTAATGGTGCTTTCTGTCAAAAATTTATATACATATATGCATGGAATGCAGTAAGCTCCTTCGTTATACACAACAAGGCGTTTAACCCGAGTTTTTGGGGTTTGCTATTTGATACATTTTTCTTCCATTCAGTTCTGGCAAGTGTTGACTTAATCATGTTGTATGGAATTCCAAAGCACGTGTGGTGAGGAGCTCCTGCTAGCTCCTAGTCTTTTGCTCGTGTATGGTGGGGAGCAATTTGCTCCATACTTTTAGTTGTGTTAGCTTCTTCTTTGTAAGCTATAAGAGGTTCCTAAGGAGACCATCAATAAATGAATAGTGAGTAGCAATTCACTCTTAACAAGAAAAAGCTTCTTCCCTTTGTGTGTGTGTTTCTATCCTTTTGAGTTCGGCAGCTCCAACAGTTGGTATCAGAGCCAATGGCGGAATCGAGTTCTTCCCACCGGTCGCCGCGTGCCAACATCGACGATGGCAGCGGAGGAAGCGGCAATGGCCGCATCATGGAGAGATGGGACAAAGTCAAGTATCCGATGCTGACACGGACGAACTACGCGGACTGGGCTCTCTTAATGAGAGTCAACATGCAGGCGCAAGGCCTGTGGGAGGCGATCGAACCTGACTACCGCGACGATAGGATGGCCCTAACCGTCATACTCCGAATCGTGCCGCCGGAGATGCTGCGGACATTGGCAGTGAAAGACACTGCCAAGGAAGCATGGGACGCTGTAAAGACAATGCGGATGGGGGTCGAACGCGTGCATGAGGCCAAGGCGCAGAAACTTCGCACCGACTTTGAGACGATCAAGTTCAAGGACGGCGAGTCCATCGAGGACTTCGCGATGCGGCTTACGGGACTCGTCAACGACCTCCAACTACTCGGCGACGAGCTGTCCGAAGAGAAGGTAGTGAAAAAATTTCTTCGTGTTGTTCCACCCAGGTACACACAAGTCGCCATCTCCATTGAGACCCTTGTGGATCTCAAGACGTTGTCCATTGAAGACCTTACCGGTCAACTTCTAGCCGTCGAGGAGCGGTATGATCTCGACGGTGACTCTGGAAGCACGGGTAGCCGCCTTTTCCTCTCCGAAGAGGAGTGGCTCGCTCGCACGAAGCAGAGGAAGCAAGGCGAGGCCAACTCCGACAGCGGCATAAGCAGTGGTCGTAGATGCGGCAGACAAAGAGGTCGTGGTCGCGGCAACACAAACAACGACAATGGCAACGCCTCAGGCGGCACACGTGACAAGAAGGGAAAGTGCCACAATTGTGGCATCTACGGCCACTAGACAAAGGACTGCCGCAAGCCGAAACGCGATGAGCAGGCCCATCTGACGCAAGCCGATGATGATGAACCCGCACTGCTAATGGCGCAGGAGTGCACGCTCACCGAGACCTCCGTAGGCACGATCAACAACGCCGTGCTTGACGAGGTGCACGCTCAGGTACATCTGGGCTACAAGGACGACCACCAAGGCGAAGCATGGTACCTCGACACCGGTGCCAGCAACCATATGACGGGCTGTAAGGAGGTCTTCGCCGAGATGGACACCGGAGTCACCAGCTCTATTAAGTTTGGCGATGGGTCCGTCGTCGACATCCGAGGGCGTGGTACGGTGATGTTCAAGTGTCAAAACGACGAGCACCGTGCCCTCACCAGTGTTTACTTCGAAGCTACGAAGCTAAGCAATATCATCAGTTGGACAGCTCGATGAGAACGGCTGCCAAGTCTTGATCGAAGGCAGCGTGCTATCGATTCGCGGTCGTCAGCGACGCCTCCTCGCCAAGGTAAAACGAGCCCGAAATCGACTGTACATTCTATCACTTGATATTGCACAACTAGTGTGTTTAGCAGCAAGGCTCAATGATGACGCATGGCGATGGCATGCCCGGTTCGGCCACCTAAACTTTGAAGCACTCCGGAAGTTAGCTCGCCACAACATGGTGTACGGGCTACCACAGATCGACCACGTCGATCAGATTACCGATAGTTGCCTTGCCGGGAAGCAACGACGCGCGCCATTTCCGCAGGGGGCCAACTACCGCGCCGATAACCTGCTAGATCTCGTGCACGGTGATCTCTGCGAGCCGATCACGCCGGCGACACCCGGTGGCAAGCGCTACTTCTTGCTCCTCGTCGACAATTTTAGCCGCTACATGTGGTTGACGCTACTGGGTTCCAAGGATGAAGCGTGGCAGCCATCAAACACTTTCTGGCTCTCGCCGAGGTGGAGGTCGGACGCAAACTGCGCAAGCTCCGTACTGATCGTAGGGGCGAGTTCACATCTGTAGCATTTGGCGAGTATTGCGTGGGCTGCGGCATCAAACGGCACTTCACGGCGCCGTACTCACCGCAACAGAACGGCGTTGTCGAACGTCGGAATCAGACAGTCGCCGCGATGGCGCGTAGCCTTCTGAAGGCAAAGGATATGCCCGGGGAGTTTTGGGGCGAGGCGGTCACGACGGCCGTCTTCCTCCTCAACCGCTCGTCGACACGGAGCGTCGATGGCAAGACACCGTACGAAGCGTGGCACGGACACAAGCCAAGTGTGCACTTCCTTCGCACCTTCGGCTGTGTTGCACATGTAAAGGTGGTCAAGCCGAACTTACAAAAGCTAGAAGATCGCAGCAAACGCATGGTCTTCATCGGCTACGAGCTCGGCACCAAGGCGTACCGGGTGTACAACCCCGTCGGCAAGCGCGTGTACGTCACGCGACGCCACCTACCAACGCCTCGGCCATGCTCGACGCCGATGACGAGGGCCGCGCAGGTTCAGGACCTTGGCGAACTTGCATGATACGACCACAGTCTGCGAGCTCGATGCCGACGAGCTGCTCCTCATGCTTGGCGAGGAACCTGCCACTTTCTCTGAAGCCGAGAAACAACAATGTTGGCGCCAAGCTATGCTCGAGGAGATGAGCTCTATTGAGGAGAACCGTACTTGGCGCCTCGTTGATCTCCCACCCGGCCACCGTCCGATCGGTCTGAAGTGGGTCTACAAGCTCAAAAAGGACGAGCACGAGTCCTCAAGCACAATGCGCGGCTCGTGGCGAAAGGCTGTGCAAAGGCAAGGAGTGGACTTCGAAGAAGTGTTCGCGCCAGTTGCTTGCCTAGTGTCCGTCCGCTTGTTGATCGCACTCGCCGCGCATGAGGGGTGGGCGGTTCACCATATGGACGTGAAGACGGCGTTCCTCAATGGCGATCTCAAAGAGGAGGTGTACGTCGCCCAACCTCCCGGCTTCGTTGTCGAAGGCCAGGAGCACAAAGTGCTGAAACTTGACAAGGCATTGTATGGGTTGCGGCAAGCACCAAGGGCTTGGAACACCAAGCTTGACAGTTGCCTGCTGTCACTTGGTTTCCACCGAAGTGCACAGGAACACGCTATGTATGCACACGGCAAAGGTCCAGCTCGCCTACTTGTGGGAGTGTACGTCGACGATCTCATAATCACCGGGACGGACCCGCAGGAGATTGCCAGGTTCAAGGAGGAGATGAAGGCCTTGTTCAAAATGAGTGACTTGGGATTGCTTACTTTCTACCTCGGCATTAAAGTGCAACAGTCCAATGGCTTCATCACCCTTAGTCAAGAGGCATATGTGCGTAATATCTTGGAGAAGAGTGGCATGGTGGACTGTAACCCGTGCCACGTCCCCATGGAACCGAGGTTCAAGCTAAGCAAGGTGAGCTCAGCCCCGCCGACCGACGCCACATTCTACAGGAGCATCGTCGGGAGCCTCCGGTACCTGGTGCACACGTGCCCAGAATCTCATACGCGGTGGGCTACGTGAGTCGGTTCATGGAGAACCCGACCACTGAACACCTTGCTGCTGTCAAGCGCATCCTCCGCTACGTCGCCGGCACACGTCACTTTAGTTGTCGGTACGAAAAGAAGGTGGAGGAACCACGGCTGATCGGCTACAGCGACAGTGACATGGCAGGTGACATCGACACTCGCAAGAGCACCACTGGCGTGTTTTTTCCTCGACCGTAGCCTTATTAGCTGGCAATCTCAGAAGCAGGTCGTAGCATTGTCCTCCTGCGAGGCCGAGTACGTTGCCGCGACAACGGCAGCATGCCAAGGCATTTGGCTTGCAAATCTCCTTGGTGACTTGAAGAGCGAGGAGGTCGGCAATGTATTGCTCAAGGTGGACAACAAGTCCGCCATCTCCCTCAGCAAGAACCCTGTTTTCCATGACCTAAGCAAACATATTGATACAAGGTATCATTTCATTCGGAAGTGCGTCACAAGAGGGAAGGTTGAGATCGAGTACATCAACACTGAATGACAACTCGCGGACATCCTTACCAAGGCGCTCGGGCGAGTCAAGTTCAGTGAGATGAGACAAAAACTCGGCATCGTAGATTTGAATTCCATACAACAGGATTAGGGGGTGATTTGTTGACTTAATCATGTTGTATGGAATTCCAAAGGACGTGTGTGGTGAGGAGCTCATGTGCTCCTAGTCTTTGCTCGTGTATGGTGGGGAGCAATTTGCTCCACTTTTAGTTGTGTTAGTTTCTTCTTTGTAAGCTATAAAAGGCTCCTAAGGAGACCATCAATAAATGAACAGTGAGTAGCAATTCACTCTTAAGAAGAAAAAGCTTTTTTTTCCTCTTCCCTTCCTCTTTGTGTGTGTGCTTCTATCCTTTTGAGTTCGGCAGCTCCAACAGCAAGGGCTATCCTCCTTCATTATGAATGAAAAAAAAAATCTAGTACTTATATCAGCCATCGGTTTCAAAAGACTCACGTTGTGGCGACATTAGGATACAATATGGATCAGAAACAACAAAGGATAGGCAGCACCAAATTTGGCATGTCCTAATGTACTTTGGAGTGTGCCATGTCAAATGAGTGTTAATACTGATGCAACACGGACATGGCATCAAACTTTGGAGTGCCCAGGCTTCCTAGCAGAAGACACTACACCTTGACATCCCCGGTCATCTTAGAACTTCTAAAATGGAGGAATCTATATAATCTTCCTTAGAACTTCTAAAATGAAATATTGGTATGTATAACTCTTGAATCGACGTCAATGAAACAAAGTTAGGCACAGAAGGGAAGATCCTGTAGTGAACTAGCACCAGCATTCCATATCTCAACTACTGAACCCAAAAGGAGGTGCTGTTCACTTGACTGCCTTTGTCGTAGCTACACAACAAGGGAACATCTCGTGTCCTCTAAAATAATCATCCATTTGAATCCTAATTGACCTACATCATGAGTTGGTAGAAATAAAATGCAAAAGTGTGAATCTAGAAATTTTAAAATTACAATCTATAAGCTTTGATCTACAGTGAGAAAACCGCTAAGACTCTCCTTTCCATAATTATTCCTATATTCCAAGTATCCAGTATAGTTCTATCTAATGCACTAATTCTGTATCCAGTGGTTTCCTATACCCTACAGTCATCCAAGTTTACACTACAACCATGTCATAAAAAAACATAATTTAAAACGTTGGTGTTGCCCATGCAACATGTCATTTACTAGTGACATCCAAACAAGCCACCATTGTTAATTTACCTTTCTAGCAGGTTCTTAACAGTACAATGCATCGTTATTGCTGATGCCCCCTATATTTATTTGGTAAGAACAAGGTTCTAAACGGCGGTAGGCGGGTGCACGGCAGAGAGAGTTCGCCTACCGCCTAGGCCGTCTAGGTACCGTCTAGACAGTCGATACATTTTGAACATTTTTTACTATTTTACCATAAGTTTTTGCATAATATGTATATTTTAAGGGTGTTTCATGCATAACTAAGTTCTAGAACGAAGATTTATAAAATTTTAGTTTTGTAAAAGTGAACCACAGGCCCATGATACTTACAAAAAAAATTTGGCCAAAATATCTTATTAGATATTGCTCCGCCTAGGCGCCCCCGCCTACGCCGCCTCACCTCCGCCTATGCCTCCAACCTCCATTGGCTGCCTACTCCACCGCCTACCGAAAAGCAGTGCGGAGAGAGACCGCCTACCGCCTAGGTGGGCTATGCGGCCGCCATTTAGAACACTGGGTAAGAATTTGTTCAATAGAGATCTGAAAAGTTCTAGTGTAACTAATGGAGTCCAATTATTTATTCGGAAATGTGGAGAATATATAGCTAAAACTCTTAGCCCAAAGCACTCTTAGAACAAAAATATGTTCTTCCTATATGATTCGTGCAATATTTGTACTATGGATGTTGTTTTAGATTGCTAGTACACATTTCACATTGTTTATTATGAATACAGAATGAAGTGTGCATGCTAGCAGTCACGTTAACATTCCATCAGATAAACTGTGTTTGCAAAAATAAAAAAAGTGTTTGATTACAAACTGAGAAGAGTGTGTACAAGAGTACAAGTTGATTTCTGGAAAAGTACAACTATAGGAATCTGATCTGAAGACGATCACTTTATCCCTTGGACGATGCGATGTCGAAGAAGAAAGCCTTTAGAGAGTGTTGCAGCAAGTGCTCAGGAGATCATGATCATTAGTGATTCTTTTGAAGTGATTTGAAACTCTATTTATAGAGTTCTGAAATAACTGTCAGCCAGTTATTCTGATTGGCGCACCATCACCCTTCGTGCGAACGGTTAACTTAACTGCATGGGACGCGTAGCATACTGTAAGAGAGATGCGCGTGGTCGTGGGCAGTGTCGTGTACACGTTCTTCGAGATTAGTGGCATGCGCCACGTCATCTAACTGCTTTGGATGATAATTGATTGATTAGTGCCAACTGTTGAATGGTGTCGGGCGCTATCTGTTGTTTAGTGCCATCTGCTTAATTCATTGATTACCTCGCGCCAACTGCGAGTGGCGCGAGGCAGCTGTCAGTCATTATGACAAATCTGACACAATCTCTTCGAGCGCCGCGCGTTCGAGATTCGAAACGAATTTCCTCGACTGACGTGCTGTCAGTCATGATGACAATTGTTTAACTTCTCGGAGAAGACTGCCACGTGTCATCTAGCGCCATCTAATGATCAGCACCATTTGATGATTCGAGTCTCGGCGCCTTTTGTGAGTAGCACATGGTAATGTTTGATTCATTTGGAGCTTCTACAAAATCCCATTCAAAGTTTTCAAATTTGAAAAGTTCGAAATTTGAAATACTTCGAATAAGAAGCGATCTTTTGCACCATTGGCGCAGTGCAGAATCGTAACTGACCCGCTTTTTGTGTGCGGATTGCGCGACTATTACGTCTCTTTTTGGCTATAAATAGCCGACTGAAAGAGAGAAAAGAGAGTTCTTTATTTAGAAAAAAAATTCTCCAAACTCTTTTCGTCCAAGTTCACGAAACTTTCCTCACTGTCGGCCATGGCACCGAAGAGATCCACCGTCGCGAAGGGCAAAGGTATCGTCGGAACTCCGTCACGAGCGACGCCACAGGGGGCGCCACAGCATTCGTCGCCGTTGGTGAAAACCGAGGAGGCCTACTCCATTCTTGAAGGTAAACGAACAGTCGAGGAAGATGGACAGTAGAGCTCGCGCCATCCACGTATAGCGAAATCAAGGCCGACGTCGACTGCCTCTTTCAGAGTGCCAATCGGCGCTTGCGCTATTCTCAAAATGCGCTACCTCTTCAGAGTGTTTAGCTAACTCATTCATTGCATATTCTCAGTACATCATGCGCCATATGCCATGATGCGCGTATTGCCATGCTGCGCAAATTACATCAGTCAAGATGCATGCACAATTCATTTAGTTATCCAATGTCATGCGCCTACTGTGAACTGAACTGAGAACTGTTATAATTGTCTGCGTGAATCAAAATTTAAATGTGTTATAATTGTCTGCGTGAATCAAAATTTAAATGTGTGCGCCATTTACTCCGTCATAATTTTTTATAAGAATGATTTTAACTTTTGTTTCCTTTTGCCTTTTCGCAGCATCTATGGTGACGCCAAAAGCTGAGGTTGCTATCAAAGAGGAAATGACATCCCCTTTCGTCAAAGAGGAACCAGTGACTATTAAAGAGGAACTAATTCCTAAAGTCGAAATTCCGACAAAGGAAGAGACGGCTTCAGAAGGCAGTGGTCCCGGGAGCTCCAATCGCCCAGCTCCTATGGATGACCATGACCAGTTAGGGCCTTATTATGCACAATGGTTGAGGGAATGGTACCTGCCCCAGCATGGCCATCCTCGGGCAAATGAATAGGACATCTTTCTTGTCTTCAATGTTTCATGCTTTGATATGTTCTAAGATGTAGCTTTCCTTTCTTTGCAAATGTATTCTTTTACTCCTTTTTATGGAAAAAGAAATAAAGAACCCTTCTGTTTGCTCATTTGCTGTGATGTTATCTTTTTTGAAACAACATTTGTCAATGATGGGTCGTTTAATACAGACAATAGAATTTTTAGAGGTGATGTGACAAGTCGTTGATGTAGATAGTAGAATTCAGAGGTAATGTAGACGTGAATTCATATATCTATTGATTATCCTTGGACCAACTGGGACTCAAGAGCAGGATATCTTTTAAAACAGCTGAGTTTCAAAAGATGATGCTTGTAATGATGTAGTAGATGTTGTGGGTCAACAAAGATGTATCATAAGATCTGTATAGACTCCGCTGGGGATTCAAAGATTTGAAGTATGTATAATATTTGTCAGAAAATACAGTACACGTTTCAAACATGGTACTTCTTCAGGAATTTGCCGTTGATAGGCATCGTAGTGATTCGGCCATCCATCCCTGACAGTTGATAAGCTTCGTTAGAGAAAACTTTGCTTATAACGTAGAGACCTTCCCACTTTTGTTCGAACTTGCCCTTACTCATGTGTGTCATAGTAATAGGACGTCTGACGGTAAGGACTATCTCGTCTTTTTGAAATGCTCGTACTTTGACTTTACGGTTGAATGCTTTTGAGATACGGACTTGATATAGCTCGATGTGTTGTTGAGCTAGTAGCCGCTTCTCGTCAAGCGCTTTAAGCTCCTGAAATCGAAGACGATCATTGTTTTCTAGTGTGAGTTCGTTGGCAATGGCAACCCTTAGAGAAGGGATTTGAATCTTCAACGGTAAAACAGCTTCGCATCCATACACCAAAGAGAAAGGTATATAGCCAGTCGGAGTGCGTACGGTAGTACGGTATGCCTATAGACATTCTCCAAACTTTTTGCTCCAGTTACGTTTATTGGTGGAAACGAACTTCTTGAGAAGCTTGATGATTGTTTTGTGAACGCTTCTGCCAAACCATTAGCGGCGAAATTATAGGATGTAGAAGCAACATTGTTGATCCTATTGTCATCACAGAACCGAGTGAACTTCTGACTAATGAATCAAGGTTCATTGTCATGGATAATTCGTCGAGGAACACCGATTCTGTAGATCACATGATGTTTAATGAAGTTGATAACACTGCTTGTCTTGACTTCAGCTAAGGGTATAGCTTCGGCCCACTTTGAGAAGTAATCGATTATAGCTAGGATAAATCGATATCCTCGAGATGAAGGCGGATTAATAGGACCAATGACATCCATGCCCTAAGCTTCGAAGGGCCATGATGCTGCAGTTGGATGCAGGAATTCTGAAAGTTGATGAATGAAATCTGCATGGATTTGACATGCTCGGCATTTTCTTGAATATTCAATGGCATCTGACACCATGGTTGGCCAATAGTATCCCATGTGTCGGATCCGATCTTGTAGCTTGGGACCAGGCTGATGTGCACCACAAACACCATCGTGAGCTTCACGTAGTATCTGCTTTGCTTCATCTCCCGCAAGACAGCGTAGAAGCATACCGTTATATGATCGTCGATAGAGTGTTTGGAGGTATGATTATAGTAGAATCGGAGTGATCGCCGAAGGATTGTCGTTGCTTCTTTGGGATCTTCAGGTAAGATGTCATGAACCACGAAGTCGATGAAAGGAGCCCTCCAGTCTTCGCTCGTAGTGCAAACTTCGACTGAATTGCTAGATTCCAGATGCAAATTATTCTCGATACAGAATAATTTCCTGTTAGTGATAACGATCATTTGTTGTCTTTTCACATGAATCGCTAATACTGCTGCTAGATTAGCGAGTGTATCAGCTTCTGTATTGCATGCTCGACGTACATGTTCAATGAAGAAGCCTTTGAATGATATAGCCAGTTTGACTGCTGCTTCATGATATGGAACGAGATCTTGATGCCGAACTTCGTACGTGCCTCTAACTTGATTGACAATCAGTTTAGAGTCCCCGTATACTTCAAGGTATTCAATATCCAACTGTTTAGCTAATTGGAGACCGATGAGTAGAGCATTGTATTCAGCGATATTATTAGAGCACGGCTCGTCCAGGGAATAGACTGTTTGAATGGTCGGTCCTTCTGGTGATACCAAAACGATCCCAACTCCAGCGACGATAGTGCCTTTGGGTCTGATTCTGAATGCACCATCAAAAAAATAGACGCCAAGTAAGGATCCCTTCTGAAATCATGTTAGATTCGAGTTTCATCAGGAACTTCATCATAGAGTTTAGAAGTCGCAAGAATTGGGTGAGCATCCAAGAAGTCGGCGAGGGCTTGACCCTTAACAGATTTTTGTGGGACATAGACCATGTCATACTGTGCTAGCAATATGGCCCATGTAGCGAGGTATGGAATTAAGTGTACTGGGTTTCTTCATCAAGACTCGGAGAGGGTTAACTCTGGAGATGACATGAATGGTCTGGCCCGTAATATAATGTCGCGTTTTCTGAACAGCGAACATCAGAGCTAAACATTCTTTTTCTACTGGGTTGTATCGATGTTCAGCACCGATCATCGTACGACTGAGATAATAGATGACTTGCTCATGACCTTCCTTGTTCTTTTGGACTAATAGGGCACCCAGAGAATGATCTATTGCTCGAACCATAGTTTTAAAAGGCGAAAGGCGCACCAAGGCGCAAAGGTTCCTGGAGCCTGAGGCGCTAGGCGCAAGGCTCAAGGCGCGCCTTTTGAAAGCTAGGCGCAATTTTTTTTATATGTAAAAAATATATACATTTAAAAACTTAGCTACATAGAAGTCCAATTCCTTGAAATATCACTAATTATAGGCACAAAATTATTCTATATAATATAATATATATATTATATATATATATATATATATTATAACTAATATATATATTATAACTAATTATATAGTTATAATATATATATATATATATATATATATATATATATATATATATTATAACTAATATTATAACTAATTATATATATATAACTATATATATATATATATATATTTATATTTATATATAGTTATAATATATATTAGTTTAATATATATATATATATATATATATATATATATATATATATTATAACTAATTATATATATATATCACTAATATATATATATATATATATATATATATTATATATATATATATATATTATATATAAAAGCCCATTAGATATAAATAACCCAAACTATATATATATATAATATATTATATATATATATATATATATATATATATATATATATTATATAATTATATATTATAATATATTATATATATAATATTAGTGATATTATATATATATATATATATAATTAGTTATAATATATATATATATTATATAATATATATTATATATGCCCTTATATATATATATATAATATTATATATCTATATATATATATATTAGTGATATATATATATATATATAATTATTATAATATATATATATATATATATCTATAAATATATATATATATGCCCATTATATATATATATATATATATATATTATATATATATATTAGTGATATATATATATATATATATATTAGTTATATATATTAATATATATATATATATCTATATATATATATATATATATGCCCATTATATATATATATATATATATATATATATATAGTATAATATACACAACCACATAATATAAGCCTTTAAATATAGAAGTACATTCTAATTTAGAAAACAATCTAAAACCCACAATAATATTAATGACAATAATTTCTATACTTTCCAATAAAGTCCATAAACTATATAACATGTATATAGAAGGTTGGAATATATATATATATATATATATATATATATATATATATATATATATATAACTTTACGCCTAGGCGCGCCTTGTTGAGTGTCTGGAACCTGCGCCTTTCTACACTAGGCGCGCGCTTTTTAAGGTGGTGCGCCTAGCTTGTTCCTAGGCGCTATCCCTGCGCCTTGCGCCTAGGCGCGCTTTTTAATTCAATGGCTCGAACATATATCAGAAAGGGTATTCCCGTGACTAGAGGCACTAGGACTGGAGGGTTCATCAAGTATCACTTTATGTCTTCAAATGCTTACCGACATTCTTCGGTCCAAACGAAAGACACACCTTTCTTAATTAGTTGAGTGAACGGTCTGCAGCGTCCAGAGAGATTTAAGATGAATCTCCTGATGTACGCAAGCCATCCCTGGAATCCTCGTAGCTCTTTTAGGTTGCGTGGAGAAAGCATCTCCTGAATGACTTTAACTTTCTCGGGGTCGACGTGTATACACTTAGAGATAATAACAAATCCGAGAAATTTGCCACTAGAGACTCTCATGAATGACTTGGTGGGATTCATCTTGAGTTGATGCTGGTGCATTAAATTGAAGATAGTTCTTATGTCTTGGATGTAATCTTCCTTTAGATGACTTTTGACAGCAATATCGTCGACATAGCATTCGATTGTCTTCCGTAAATGTTCACAAAAAATAATACTCATGACCCGCTGATAGGTTGCACCGGCGTTCTTGAGACCAAACGGCATGATTGTATAGCAGTAGACTCCTAGAAGAGTACGAAAAGATGTATGTTTTCCATCTTCGGGGTTCATCATGATCTGATTATATCCGGAAAACCCATCCATGAAAGACATCCGCTCAAACCCGCAAGTGTTGTCGATCATGACATCGGTGATCGGAAGAGGAAATTCATCTTTAGGACAAGCTTCATTAAGGTCTCTAAAGTCGATGCAGACTCGGACCTTTCCTGTTTTCTTCATAACTGGGACGACATTAGCCACCCAATCGGGATTTTGTTCTTCTCTGACAAAGCCGCAAGCGATGAGCTTCTTGACTTCAGCTTCTATAGCGTCCATTATATCAGGTCGGAATCGACGCTGTTGTTGTTTGACTGGCCTAGCATTTGGCAGGATGTTGAGCTTGTGGGTAGCGATCTGAGGATCGAATCCCGACATATCTTCATAACTCCAGGCGAATATGTCAATGAATTCCCAAATGAGCTGAATCAATTTTGTTTATCTGCTTCAGGAAGACTTTTGCTGATGAAGATTGGCCTTGGAGAAGTTTCGTCTCCGACATCGACCTAGACTAATTGATCTTCAGTAGATGGTTCACGTTGCTCGAAGCGAAGTTCCTATTGGGTATCCATCCTTTGTGTCCAAGGATCAGATTCAGAGGCTTCGGCAAAATCATCGTCGTCTTCTGAGAACTCAGCGGTTACCATATTGGAAGATAGTCACTCGATGCACGTACCCAATGTTGGTGTCTGAATCCCATGAGGCAGAGTCAGAAGAGTTAGATCGCTCCTCTTTGTCAGACTCAGGAGTATCTGAGATCGATCGGCGTGGTATAGCCTAACCCATGCTTTGTTTTGTTATAATATTATAGTGACTTCCCTTTTGGAGCAGGTATACGAATAGGAGTTCGCCTTCCCTTACCACCGTTGAGGCCAGATTTAGTAGTCCATCTTTGGATGATGTTCTTCGATTGTTGACTGTAACGACGTAGTTGAAGCCGTCCATTGTCGTCATTTTCAGCATCGCTATCGGATGTAGCCTTTTGATTCAATCCTTTGCTGAAGAGAATAGGATGTTCATCCTTCTTCTGGGAGGGAACTAGAAAGAATGAATCTTGTACTGATTCAAGTGATACTTCGTCTTGAAGAGGTTGAACTGCTCCTAAGGTAAGGGGTTCGAAGTTATCCAAGATTTCTAGATAACATCGAGTGTAATAATTGACATCAGTATATTGCAAAGGAGACGCTACTTTATTGATAATTACATCATCATTTACAACAGTGCTCTTGATCTTAGCCGACGGCTTGCTAAGATTGATAACAAGAGGATGGGAAGGAGAAGGAGAAGGTTTGTTACGACGACACTAACAAGAGGCTCAGAAGAGGTGAGCTCCCTATGCTCCGTCTTTTTAGCAAGAGGATGCTTGACAGAATGAGAGAGATTGATGGTCAGCGTCTGAGAAGACGAAGGACGAGAAGTGCGTCCTTTGACCGGAATCACCAGTACATCAAACGGACTCTCTTGACATTCTTCTTAAGTGTCCATGGCCAGTACGACCTTCATGAACTCTTCTTTGTACATTCGGGAGTCCGTGAAATATGTTTTGATGCCTCGAAAGGGGGTTAAGATCAGCCACTTCTTTGCGGACTTCTCCGTTGTCATCCACATATTTGAAGCATTGACGAAGAGTGGATGGCACGATGTTATGTTCATGCAACCACGGTCTTCCTAACAAGACATTGTAGGAGACGTGATTGTCAATCACATAAAAGGTGACCTTCGTGCGGAGATGTCGATTATCCTCCAGGAGCATATCATCTTGAGTAAAGGTGATATTGGGGATCAGCTACATCACGCTATGGCAATGAGAACATGTCATTGGTTCCTCGTCTGGTTTCTTAAGATGGGCCAGACAAGCGTCAGCTTGCATCAAAGCTTCACTTAACGTCTCTCGGGTTTCCCTTGAGAGACGTAAGAGTTCAAAAATTGATAACCTTGCCGGAGTATTGGCAAGTTGAGCCAATATGTCAAAGTTATACGGCTTTTCGAGTCCAAGAGATGGAGTTTTCTTCAATATTTTATCAAAGCGAGATGGTTGTTTGCCTTTGATAGCTGTTGTTGGTTTGGGAGGAATCGGTTCCGTTTGAGGTGAAGACGCCGAAGGAATATTAGCGGCGGGTGGAGGAGATACCGGAGAGGCATCGGAGACTAGAGGAAAAGTGACTGCATTCTCTTGTCCATCTGGATAGTTTCTAAGGTAGAGTTTCCCAGATCGAGTACCGGTCATAGCTTCTTCCGGTACTGGTGCAAAAGACACCATGTTACAGTTCTTCATCCGAGTCTTGCTTCTGGAAGATTTCTTTTGGAGAGATGAAGGATCCGTCCAGAATCCCAGACCAACACGAGACTGATTGTGTTGAAGATGAAGGAAAAGAGGTATAGGAGATCCCTTCCCATGATTCAAGCCATGGGCTCTCTGTAAATCATATCCCATCTTTGTTATCAATTCGTGGGACTGTTGATTGTGAAATGTTGGCCGGTAATTGATTTCTGGCTTCGATACTACTGTTTCGGCAGAAGGAAGTGAAGCCGCCGCTAGAGCTGTCAAGTGGGCCGGGCCGGGCCGGCACGAATTTGAGTGGGCCAGGCCGGGCTTGGGCCGGGCCTCTTAAGCCCATGAACTGTAGCGGGCCGGGCCGGCTATGGATGAAAATTTTAAGCCCGGCCCGGCACATGACCTACTGCACGGTGGGCTTTCGGGTCGGGCCGGGCCGGACCGCACTGGAGGCCATCATTTAATTCAATTCAGTTCAGTATATACATATATCATTCATGGGTCTACATAATTTTGTATAAATGGTTGTACATGGTTGGCCATATATAAGTGACCAAGTGACGTGAGACATGCACGGTGAAGCTTATAGCTGATGGCAACCAACTACAACTTTGACTAAGCTGATGTATGGATGCATTCATGTATGTGTTGCAGCAACTTGCAACTAATATATATTGAAATGAATTGAATTTCAATTCAATTCAGTTCAAACATCCATTTCATTTCAATTTAATTCACTACTACACTATATAATCATAATAATAACATAGGCCACCACCACTTGCACTTGTTGCTTGAGGCAGTGGTAAACATATTTGGAGGGCAGAGTGTTTGTTGTGTAGATATTTTTCTTTTCTTTTCCTTGTGAAAGTGACAATACTGCTGTTAGCTGATAGGATTTGAGACAAATCAAAGAGATTGTGTAGGGGAAGTTGTAACCGGGTCGGGCTTCGGGCCGGACCTCGGACCGGGCCGGGCCTATATTATGGGCCAATATACATGGCCCGGCACGACCCAATATACGGGACCGGGCCGGCCCGAGCCCACGATTAATCGGGCCGGGCTCGTGTCGGGCTGGGTCGGCCCAGCCCAATTGACAGGTCTAGCCGCCGCTAGGATGAAGGTAGCATCCAAAGGTGGAAGATAAGCACCAAATGATGTGATACTTGGTTGTCTTTCTTGACTTTGTAGGGGAAGCAGGTGTCTTTGATTCAAAGTCAGCAACCAAATCGGGATGGATCCACATGATTTCTCCTTTGTCTGTTGATAGGGGTATATGACCGTCATTTCGTGCTGGTGGGAAGATTGACGGTCTCCCGAGTGGCTTTTGGAATAGAGACGACTCCATCTTGCACAAGTTGAGCAGGAAAGTCGCCAAATTGCAGAGAGACGACATTGGCAGTCACCGTCTTTTCATCTTGCTGAAGAGTGATTGCCTTAGCGTTGATCAGTTCCTGGATCTTCCCTTTAAGTACGTAACACGTCCTGGTTGGATGTCCCAAGAACTTGTGATAGACACAGTATTTAGGATTATCAGTCTTACCTACTTCATCTGGCCGTTTTGCTTCGGACAGTTGAAGTTTGTTGCTCTTGATTAAACAATCGAATATGCTCATGATGTCATCCTCGTCAAAGGAATATTCCTCCTTAGGACGTGGTGCTCTCTGTGGGGGTGCCGTCGTGGTAGGTGTTGACTAACCCACATTGACGGCTAAAGCTTCTTTGCATTTCATATTGATGGCTAAAGCTTCGTTGCCTTTGCGGTTGTTCTGACGACCGCCACTGTTGGTTGCAGAATGTTCATCTTTTTCAAGATTAAGCATCTGGATGCTTAGTTGTTTGAACTTGTCAGCATCGTCCTCAGTTGCCCTGGCACTTACTATAAAGGAGGCCCAGTCTTGGAATTGCGTGGGTTCAGTCCACATGCTGACTATAGGTAACAAATTTGATTTGCATGTATCTACAGTCAGTGCAGCTGGAGTACCCAGAGGCATTTTGAGTGCCTCACGACAGAAGTGCTCGATAAAACGTTCAGCAGTTTCATTAGGCCGTTGTTTAATTTTGATGAGAGCCGACATGGTCATGTCATTTGTTCCCTCATAGAATCGTTCCAGGAACATTTGTTTGAATCCTGCAAAAGATGTTATGCAACCATCTGGCAAACTACGATACCAGTCATAGGCCGCACCCGCCAAGCACCCAACGAATGCTCTGGTGAGTAGAGCATCGTTTGGTTGGAGCTGATCAGTCATTACCTCGAAGTGATTCAGATACTGACTCGGAGATGAGCTGTCGTCAAACAGCATGATGGTTGGTGGCTTGTACTTGAGTGGAAATGGGACTTCCTTCCATTCTACAGGATAAGGTTGTTTGATTCCCAACTTTTGTAGTCCATCCTTCTGCTTGAAGGCTTCGAACTGGTTACACAGAAGCTTCACCGCTTCAAGGGGATCTTCCAAGGCTTGTGGAGCAGTAGACTGATTCGATGTGTTGGGAGGCGGAACTGCATGATAAGCACCACCACCACCACCAGACTGACTTGGAGTAGCCTGAGCTGGCATGGTAACATTATGAGGAGATTGCACCCACATACCAGTGTTGACAGGGACAGATACTGCTATGTGTTCCTAGGTTGGAATTGGATTCGCAACCGGTGGAACAGTGTGTTGTGCTACGATCACAGCATGCATACTTGCAACCATTTTAGCCATGGTTTTCAAGTTAGCCTCTAACGCAACAATCCTCTGCTCCTGAATGTCGGAGCTGGATGCATCTTGTTCTTCATTAGTGACATAAGCAGTCACTTCTCTGGCTACCGATGATGAACTGGTGGAAAAGATAGTCCGCTCATAGCTCTCGCTATCGGCATCGACATCACGTAGGGAACTACCCCCAAGATGAAGAGTGGCAAGATTCCTTTGATCAAAGAAATCTTGGTCAAAATCAAGAAGATTCTTTTGACCGATTGTTTCTTGGTCGGAAGAAAGATTCCTTTGACCGGTTGTTTCTTGGTCGGAAGGAATATTCCTTTGACCGATTGAGTCTAGGTCGGAATCAAGATGACTTCTTTGACTGAGGATATCTCCAAGACTAGGAGAGGGAAGATTCCTTTGACCGATTAGGTCTCGGCTTCTTGATTTGGTATTTTGGTAGACCCCTTCACCGGAGTCACGAATACGATCAAGGTATTGCTGACTAAGATTGTGGGATGCATTACGTCTTGGATGTTTTCCACCCCAAGTACTTCGGGACGTCATGTTAACCGAAGCATATAGCAATTCATCTTCGTCCAGGATAATGAGTTCAGGAGTCCGAATATAGTTCAAATGGTCGAAGACAGACCGTTTAGCTGATTGACAGCAACATTTGATCACTACTTCATAGTGATGATTATAATGATGTTCCTGATGTGGAGTCACAGGTGAACGAGATGGTCCTGCGACCTTCCGCTTTTGTACAAGAAGTTCGCGGAGATCAGTTACAGTGACAGGATAAGGATAAGTCGGAGGTACATATTCCTTGATGTTAGGAACATAATTTCGGTTCTTGAGGTGCCTTGTTCCCTGTGTATACAAAGAAGTACTGAGTTCATTGGCATAGGTGAGAGGATTCTTGATTTGAGAAACTCTTCATGTGTGCAATTTAGTAGATGGCGCAGATTGTTCTTGATGCAGGCTTGATGGTGTTCTACGCTGGTTCAGGTAAGTGCGCATATCAGAGTCGTGCGCCACCTGGCTGTCTGTCTGAGACACCCTCAGTCTACCCTGCCTTGTTCTTGAAATGCGCAGGGTAGGAAAATCCTGGCTCTGGATTGGTTGGCACTGGCCATGAGGAGTGGGCAGGATGCCCTATTGTTCTGCGCACACTATTCCAGCGCATTTGGCACGGCGCAAATGAGCAGCAGGAAATGGACTTCGAGCAGAGTCTAGTTTCTAGGCATCGATTTGATTGTCTTTGCCAAGAGAAGCAGGCTTTCTACTCAAAAGCGTTCTCGCATTGATTGGCACAGAGGCATAATCAGATGCATTTTCCACCAAGTCCAGAACTGGGGAAAGATAAGGAAAGGCCATAGGGCGCTTTCCTTTACTCTGCGCAGGGGCAGCGATATGCAACTTCTCCACCAAGTTTAGAACTGGAGAGGAGTGAGGATTGGCAACGTGGCATTGTCCCTTGTTTGGCGTCGTGGCAGTGGTTGGTGCACTCTCCACCGAGTTTAGAACTTGAAAGGAAGAGGGAATAGCCATACGGCACTGTCCCTTGATTGACGTCGAGGCAGTGATCGACGCGCCCTCTACCAATTTCAGAATTGGTGAGGAAGAAGTGGCCATGTGGCGCTGTCCCCTGATTGGCGTCAGGGTAGTGGTTAGAGCACTCTCTACCAATTTCAGAATTGGTGAGGAAGAGGAAGTGGCTACAGAACTTTTCTCCAAGCTTGGCGTAGAAGTCATAATTGGTGCACTTGCGGACTTTGGAATCCAGATGGCGCACACCCTGTTCTTGGCAGCAACAGTGGTGGCGCGCTTGGCACCCCCTGCGCCAATCATGGTTTCGTAGGCAGTTTGGTCAACTTTCACGACCAGAGTCTTCTGCGTCGTGCCGACTGACGCAACATCGCATTGAGTTGTCACTTTCTCGTCAGAGGAGAAAGTCGTCCCCAGCAGAGTCGTCATTTTGTTTACAAAAACAAAAAATGTTTGATTACAAACTGAAAAGAGTGTGTACAAGAGTACAAGTTGATTTCTGAGGAAGTACAACTGTAGGAATCTGATCTGAAGACGATCACTTTATCCCTTGAACGATGCGATGTCGAAGAAGAAAGCCTTTAGAGAGTGTTGCAGCAAGTGCTCAGGAGATTATAATCATTAGTGATTCTTTTGAAGTGATTTGAAACTCTATTTATAGAGTTCTGAAATAACTGTCAGCCAGTTATTCTGATTGGCACAGACAGCAATTGGCGCACCACGCGCGAACGGTTAACTTAACTGCATGGGACGCGTGGCATTCTGTGAGAGAGTTGCGCGTGGTCGTGGACAGTATCGTGTACACGTTCTTCGAGATTAGTGGCATGCGCGCCACGTCATCTAACTGCTTTGGATGATAATTGATTGATTAGCGCCAACTGCTGAATGGTGTCGGGTGCTATCTGCTGTTTAGTGTCATCTGCTTAATTCATTGATTACCTCGCGCCAACTGCGAGTGGCGCGAGGCAGCTGTCAGTCATTATGACAGAGTAGGCAGAGGTAGGCAGAGGTATCAAAGACGAACAATTTTTTATCCCACATATTCCCATACTCTGCACGTTATATCCATAAAACTGCAAGAAACTAAACAATTTATTGGAAAATAAGGGCTCAACAATTTAATAAATGCTAGGTGGCTCAGACATAATCATCATCCCTTAAGAGTTGCCAAAACTTGCTGTAAAAGGAAACAAGCTTAATATAGGAATCTACAGTACCCAACTAACATAAGGTACATTAGGCATGTTTCAAGTTTAATCATAGATGTTGTAACATTTTTGCTCTAGCAAAGACATCAATATAACATCTTAGGGAAAATACAACATAGACACCAAATTTTGTTTGCGTGAGGAAGAATGCCCGGCCAGGTGAACATCATGAAAAAGCAAGCCCTTATGTATCTCTTTGCTTTCACATTATATTTTTCATAGTGTCACCACGAATGTGATCCTCCCCATTGAAAGACTCCTAACCTCTGCTAAACATAGACAATTCCAAATCAACTGTTGCATACTAACGTTTTCTTGAAAGTACTGATGCGGATGGCTCTCACCATATTGATGAAGAAAGCAGTGGAAGAGGAAGCCTGGCTTGGGAATTATCATGGTTGCTTCTGCAAGCAGTCCAATAGTTGTGTTTGGTAACAGTTGCTTATAATAAAAAATTTGGAAAGGCAGTTCAATTTTAGGCAGCTTTTAAAAAAGCAATTAGGAGGTTGTTGTCAAAAGTTGCTTATGCTGCCACTTTTTGAAAAGCAACAACAATCCCAAATCAGGCCAAAGATACAGAGGAAGAGATGAAAACAAAAAGAGGATGAGGAAGAAGAAGACAAAAACTAACACCAGGATAAAAGAATGGAAGACAGAAAAAACAGGAAAATACAAGGTGACAACTGACAAGAGGAAGAGGCAAGAGGGAGGAAAGTACAAAAGGACCATGGAAAAGAAGAAATGCAATACAAAGTTATTAAAAGGCACAATGTGCACTGCAATGCAAAGGGTGCATAGGACCATGGCCCAAACCTCGTGAAGACGAGGCGTATATTTTTAAAAAAATTACAATAATATTTACAAATCATATATGACTACACGTAATAGATATTAAAAGTAGACGTGTTGGAGGTTAATATAATAATCATAACAGTACGGAAAAAAAAGAAACTTTATCAGTTTTGTAGAAAGAACTAGAGGTATGGCTTCACACAAGTAAAAGAACAAACTTGATTTGTTTTGTAGGAAGAACTAGTGGTATGGCTTCACATGAGGAAAGTAAAAGAAGAACAAACCAGAAAATGCAGGTTGGGTCACACAAGGGGAATCAGGTCGACCAGTTTAGGACCAACTCGAACCCCACCCATTTATCACTAACATGTTTAGGGTAAAATCCGAATCCGGCCCACTAATAATTGGGTCAACCTGACCCGACGTGTTTAACCCGTTGTGGTCACGGGTGGGTGGGATGGGTCAAAAATGAATATCTCAAAACTAGAAGGAAAAAATAGCTCAAAAACAATGAATAAAATACATATACAGCTTTCCATCACCATTATCATCATGGAGACACTTTACAATCTTTAGCCTAATTTCATCAGATAGTTCTCTAACCATTTTGTTTCTATTAAAGAAGAAAATCTTAATAGTTGAGATCACTATAATTGTAGGTACGATAACCACCACTAGAGAAAGGGATTAGAATATAGAAGTGGTGGGGGAGAGAAAGATGATGGTTTAGCTGTCACATCCATAGAGAAAGGTGAGAATAGAGAGGGGTTTTGAAGAAGAAGAAAAAGAGGCGGTTGTGCCTTCAAAATGGTGTGTAAAAAGTAGGAAATGGGTAGGATGATTTTGAGCCTTTTGACCACTAATTTTTTTTAATAAAGTCGACTTAAGGTTAGGGTGACTTGGGCAGCCCACTAACTAAGCCCAATCAGGTCAAAAGGGTCAGCAATATAGACTCGGACCTGGCCTGCGTATTAACGGTTTATTCGGGTCAACCCGTTTACGACCCAAACCCGTTACACTCTGAGCCAAACCCATTTACTAAATCAGGTTGACTGGTTGGACCCTAAATGTCACCCTTAGATTACACAAGGAATAAAGAGGGTTCTTGTCGGTGAGCAATGAAGGGTTGAAAGCAACATCAAATTGAAAAACAAAACATAGGAAGAAGAAGAAAAAACATAGCATGAGAAGAAAAAAACGCCAAATGTGCAGCATATATCAGAAAAAATCAGAGCACGGGAAAAAACACAACAGAAGTGAAAAACAGAGGAAAAAGAATCCAATGATGAATAATAATAAGGAAGAGGATGAATACTTCTGATTGAGAACCAGGGATCAACAAGAAGCTTCAGATTTTATAACAGACAAAAAGGAGGAAGAATTCAGAGTGTTTTTCCTTTCGATATTGAGTTTGATATTGAGAGAACGAGAAGACTTTATAACAAACAAAGAGCAGGAAGAAGAATTTAGGGTCTCTTTCCTTTCGATATCGAGTTTGGGTTTCTTTCCTTTTGATATTGACTCATGCTAAGATGGATAACTGGCAATACATTAAAGGATATGACAAGAAATGAGTGTATCCATGAAAAGTTGGAGCTGACACCAATTGAGGACAAGATTAAAAAAATCAACTTAGGTGGTTTGGATATGTGCAACACAAACCAATAGAGGCTCCCATAAGGAGTGATAACATAATAGTCAATAAGGCCACTAGGAGTAGAGGTATGCCTAGTCAAACATGGTTTTAAGTGTTAAAGAAGGATATGGATCTTGTTAGCATCAGAGAGAACATGCCCCTTGTTAGCCCTTATTAGAGCCGAAAAGAAGAAGGGGATTCAATCAGCCGACCCCCAAAATTTGAGATGAAGGCTTTGTCGTTGTTGTTGTAGTATTGACGGTTTCAATTTTTCTCTTTTTAGAGAGATGCAACCGATATATCCAATGGTCGTCCCTCCTCAACTAAAATAAATACATTGGTTAGTAAAATAAAACATATAAAAGGAAATGTAACACTATGTGTGTGAGGTGCACCTCAGTTGGGCATGAGCCTCACCATGAGACTCTAGGAGGCGCACCTCATGAAGGGAGCCTTACCTCGTGTCTCTCACGCCTATCCTTTAACAACTTTGGGCAATAGCAAAAAATAGAAGGGGGAGGGGACAAAGGAAAGGAAAAGGGGAGGGAAAGATAGAAAATAGTAGGGTATGCCTCACAGTATCAATAGCTACTGCCTAGCAATTGATTGAAAAAAGTTGGGGCTTTGACCAAATAGATGACCATCAGTACTGCATTTGATTATGGTCTTGTATTTGGACCATGGTTAGGAAAGAAAGAAGAAGCGAACACCTGACAGGTACCTAATGGATAGAACCACCGAAACATCATCTGCAATTCTTTTGCAAAGGACTTGATACAATGCAACAATAACAGCAACAAAGCCACAGCAGAATTAACAGCCATCATATCTAATATAGTAATATACTACTTCAAACCAGGTTCTTTTGGTATGCCACCAACATATATCATCATATGATCCTGCCCTAAGCAGCGCACTGATGCATTGATCTCCTTTTTACATGTTCCTATCATCTCAGGCACCTTTTTACACGGTTCATAGCATCTCAGGCACTTTTACCTCATCTTCTCCTTGATTAAACATCTCGATAACTTGCCATCAAATCAAATCTACTCTCATCATGTCTCCTCTGTTACCATGAAAACTCTTGCGGTTTGGCAACATACTAGCATCTTGATGCTATCCTAAGGAGTGCACCCACATATTGTTCTCCTTTGCACGAATACCTATCATCTCAAGCACTTTTACCTCACCCGCCCCTTGTTTAAATATATCCATTACTTCCCATGGTCTATTCTTATCATGTCTTCTCTGTTATTGCAGCTCTTCCACAAAATAACAGAGCTCAAAGAGATACCCAAAAGGATCCTGATGCCAGGGCACTAGGGATTTTCTAGGCAAGGTACTACATTGAAGAATAGAGAAATGCGTGAGCACGGAACAGATACAGTATACGGATGTGATACGATACAGCTGCAGGTATATGGCAAATCTCAAAACATATAAGATATAAATCATATGATACGCCAGGGATACAAAACTTATAGATGTGTGTAAGCCTTCCTTTGTCTCTACCTATTTCGTCTATTCCTCTCTCCATCAAGTGTCAATCATAAGAAAGCACTATGCTAAACCTCCAAAAGAGAAATTACCATTCATGCAACCATCATATCCCTCTCGTATCCCCAATGTAACAGGGATGTGTCCCGAAAGCTTATTTTTAAATGGGACGTGCGAGTATCCAGTATTAAGCAGGCCACATCTCCAGTAAATATGCACCTGATTTGTGTGTGTAACTAGTTTTGAAGAATTCATTTCTTACGTATTAGACCTAAGATAGATCCTTCGGTATTTTTGGACAAATTCTTACCAAGAAACCAGGTCTCCGTCCAATTAGGATGATCAGACCACTTAGACCAAGAATACATACTGTTTTGATCATGTCGGTGCCAAATTAGGCGACCATTAGTCTCAGGTCACCTAGGGTCCTCTAAGGGTTTGGACCAAAGAGAACCGCTCGGGCCTTAATAACAGAAAATGCTAGTTGCAATGGATTCATGCTCGAGTACCGAAGCACCATTTTAAATAATGTGCACTCTCTAAACATTCTCATTTTGCTACAGAAAATTGTTCCTTGGCAGCTCACCCTTCCAATCCATAAACTATTATCTTCTAAGATTCTCAGCTCAACTTTGTTGGTTCTTCTAAACTAAATCCTTAATCATTTTTTCCCATAATGCTGAAATAATACCATGCTCTAGATGTATTTCACTTCCAATTTTTTTTGCTTTACCTACATTAGCAAGAAGCTCCTCATCGTCGCCTTCGCTACAAATGTATGACTGAGAACGAAATAATTGGTTTGAGGTTGCTCTCATCAACATCTGAATATTCTCTTATTTCTTCTCATGATCTAGCTAAACCATTTCTTCTAACTTAGTCCCACTAATATTAACTTCAAACCTCCACCAACTTTCTGTCAAGGAATTAAACCTTTCTAGTTTCATCAATCAGTAGATTAGTAGATTATGTTTGGGGAAATAAGTACACCATAGTAGGACTCATGCAGAAAATGGAAGTTCTTAAAGTTTATAACAAGACTAATGCAAAAGAGGGGTTACTTAATTGTGACACTCGGTGTAATGCTACAGCTAGAGTGGGAAATGGCTTGCCTCTCCTCCAAGTGTTTCTACACTAGCCTCTCTGCATTGTATATGTCCTTAATCAAGTGTTTATTCCAAACATTTCGTTGAATCCTGTTACATATTCCTTCTCTACATCAAATATCAATGCAACCCATATCCAAATCCATTGTTGTCAAAGCCGAAAGCACACCTACGTGCAAATTGCAAAAGCAATGTGCTCAGTATCGGAACCTTCTTAATTGGGGTGAGGGTGGGGTGGGGGTGTTAGTATCGGCAGATACCACAAACTATAGGGAAAAAACGCATTGAGCATTCATAATATATTATGTCATAAATATATATTTCAAGAGGAGGTGTTGCGAAGACGAGGCGGTGAGGAGATGTGGTTGTGAGTACGAGGAGGTAACTTGAAGTCGTTACGAGGATAAGGAGAAGGTGACTACTAGGAATAGATGCCGTAGTGAGGACGAGTTTGACAAGGAGTGCAGGAGGGAAGGAGTCAACAGCAAATAGTTTAGAGAGGAGTCAGAGTCGAGTGGCGGAAGGAGACGTATCAAGTGCGGGAGTCGATGGCTAGTGGTGGAGGAGTCGGTGCCGGAGTTGGTACCAAATAGATCGGAAGGGAGGTGCTCCAGAGTCCATACAAGAGATGGAGGCTTAGGGGTTTTTTTAACTTCTTAGTTTCTTAGAAGGACGATCTTGGACTGGGTTATTGTTCATTTGAGTTAAAGTTGTAAGAAAATACTCCAAAACTGCATTCTCACCGTAGGTGTGCCGTGTGCGCCTGGGCACCGTGCTGCCTCACCCAGAGCGCATGCCTAGGCGCATCTTGTTGGCTGTGTGCGCCCACATACACATTACATGAGCAAAAGCTCAATCTCCTACTTTCCTTTAGTCCCACATCGGTTATGCACAAGGGGACTATGGTGCATATATTAACTTCTCTCATTTGTTCTCTTATGAAGTTGTGTAGGGAAACCCTGGGGCCACACGCGTGCGCTGCCACCGCCCAGCCGACCCGGTTCGGTTCAACGCACGTAACGGGTGCGGGTACGTGATTCATTTCTTCTTCAGATTCCGGCTGAGACCCTAAAATTGTTTTTGATGTTCTTTGGTCAATGACCACTTTAATTCCTTTCGCATTTTGAACGTTGGACACATTAATTTCCAACTTTAGTTGCTCCTGAATGCTATTTAAATTCCCATGTCCAAATTCATTGTACCATGTTTTTTTATTTCTTTATCCTTAATGGCTGATCTAAATGCCATTAAATTCTATCCGTTGGTGAAAGCTTGGAACCTCTTTATGAATTGAAGTATTCTCCTCTTTCTTCATATACTCGAAAAATCCGAACATACTGAAACTCTCTCCGAAAACTCTACTCATTTCCTCAATTTTATACTTAAACTCTACTCATTTCCTCAATTTTATACTTAAACTCTACTCATTTCCTCGGTTCATTGCTCTGGTCAAAGCTAAGTTCGGGCCGATCTCTCCGAGTTGTGTGCAACGAAAAGATACCAGTAGAGTGGGGGTTTTACCACTAGGAGCATTCGGACAAGGTCTGCACATAGACCCGAATTAACGCTTAAGGCAGAGCTTCGTACGCGACTTTCCCGGAGGCCAGTAACTTTTAATTATTGTTTATTTTGTTTACAAAATTTTAAAAGAAAAGCAAATATATCGAACAATCTAAGAGTTAATTTTGCTTACTGTTAAACATTGTATTTGCTTACTGTTAACATTATATATATATATAATTATTTCTACATTTCAATACTGTTCTTCACCATAAAGTGATTTATTACCACTTAGATTTTAATGATTTATTAACAGTAATATATTTGGCTGTTCTTCACCTTGAGAATCATTCCGCTAATTCTCATGGATTAAGTGAATTATTGTATACTTGTAGCACGTGTCTCCGTCCCACAAGTCAAGTCCAATAAGCTTCTACCTCCATTGGAGGAGGGCAATTTCTGCCAAAAAGGACAGGTGATAATCCTGGGTGTGGAACCCAATTTTTCAAGGATCACAAACTTTGTTGTTGTTGTGATCTAATACACACTAAATATTCAACTATATATTTGTAGCAACTTTGTAGCAAGATTTATATTGTAGCAAACCTTAATATTCTATTGGAAAATGTTGTAGCAAGATATTGTAGAAAATTAATTACATTACATTAATTTTTTTTAATATTTTGCCTGTTAAAGCAAATTATACTTTTACTACATAAATGTTACGGTAGAAAACATTTCTGAAATTGAAATATTGTAGCAAATTTTATTGTTGTTATTTACATTATTTGTAGCAAAGTTATTTGCCTTATTTGACTAGTAAAGTTACTCATTTGTCTTATTTGTAGCAAACGTTATTTGCCTAATTCAATTAAGTACTATAGCAATTTTTTAACAAAATATTCTTGTAGCAAACAGCTAACCAAGTGTATTACTTTCTGTTCAAATAGTACTGTAGCAAATTTATACCATATAAATTGCTTGGAATAATTACTGTAACAAATTAGTAGCATATTCATTGCTTGTAGCAAATTGCTATATATATATATATATATATATATATATATATATATATATATATTTTATTTTTAAATTTTTTTGCTATACACACACACACACACACACATATATATATATAGAGAGAGAGAGAGAGAGAGTGTTATTGTAGCAAGTTTAATATTCAATTGTATTACCAAAGCAACAGTAATATTAATTTGTATTACTAAAGCAAGTTTACTATTCATTTTATTTATAGAAACAGAACAAATTGTGTCACTAGTCGTTTGCACACTCTATTTGACAATCTCAATACCTTAAAACATTTTAGGTCAAAGAAATAGTTTAGTGAGATTGCAAATCACTTTGAATCTGAAGTTTTTAAAGTTCAGATTATTTTGGGTACAAGCCGAAATGATCCTTTTGTCAACCGGACGTAAATAGTCTTAAGCGACACGGTACTCAATCGTCACTAGTGGACCTTCGCTAGCTGGGAACCTATCCCTACAGCTAACCCAAGTTGATTAAAACTTGATAGACAAAAGATTTCAAAAGGTTGATTAGCAAGACTACTTAAACTCTTTCTAGGATATAAGACACTCTTTTGAGTAAACTCTTTATTGTGCAAACTTTAGATCTTGTAGAATCTCAAATCAAAACCAAAGATGAAGTTCTAGATAAATTCAAGGTCTATAAATCTGAAGCTGAGAACCAATTAGAGAGAAAGATTAAGATTGTTAGGTCAGACCGTGGTGGAGAGTACACCTCAAATGAAATGACTAATTTCTGTGAAGAACATGGAATAATTCATGAGGTAATTGTTCCATATTCACCACAGTCCAACGGAGTTGCTGGAAAAAAAATCGAAGCATTGTTATGAGCATGTTACATCCTTAATAGGATTCCTGGTAAGTCTAATGATAAGACTCCCTACGAATTATGGAAAGGTAGAACTCCTAGAATTGATTATCTCAAAGTTTGGGGATGCCTAGCTAAAGTAGAAATTCCTGAACCTAAAAAAAAAAAAAAAGATTAGACCTAAGACCGTAGATGTTGTATTCATAGGATATGCTTTAGACAGCAATGCCAATAGATTTCTTGTAACTCATTCTGAAGTAAATAAAATCTCTACCAATACTATTATAGAAGAAAGAGATGCAGTTTACTTTGAGAATATATTTTCCTTTAAGGATAGAATTACATCCTCTTCTTCCAACCCTTCTCTTACTCCGTCTACTAGTTTTCATATTCAAATATCAAGTTCACAACTTAAACAAGATATAGAACCTTCCAGGAGTAAAATAAAAAGGATTGAAAAAAATTTAGAAGGATTCTTCACTTTTTGATAAAGGGTGATCCCTCAACTTATAAAGAAGTTATATCTTCTCCTGATGTCCCTTTCTGGAAAGAAGTCATTAACAATGAGTACGACTCCATTATGGAGAATAGCACTTGATTTTTAGCAGACTTACCTTTAGGTAGTACACCCATATGTTGCAAGTGGATCTTCAAAAAGAAACTAAGAGCCGATGGTACTATAGAGAAATACAAGGCTAGATTAATAGCAAAATATTTTACCCAGAAAAAAAAGGATTAGATTATTTTGATACCTACTCTCTTGTAGTTAGGGTCACCTCTATTAGAACCCTTCTAGCCTTAGCTTCCATTCATGATATGATAATCCATTAAATGGATGTAAAGATAGCACTTCTAAATGGAGATTAGATGAAGAAATATACATGGAACAAGCTGAGAGTTTCATTGCTCAAGGTTAAGAAAAGAAAGTTTGCAGATTAGTAAAAATCACTTTATGGCCTAAAACAAGCTCCCAAACAATGGCACAACAAATCTGACAAAGTCATTTTAGAATTTGATTTCTTGCCTAATGAATATGACAAATGTTTGTATTCTAAAAATACAAATGAAAGTTGTGTCATCTTATGCTTGTATGTAGATGATATCCTTATTCTAGGATCTTCACTATAATTGATAAATAACACTAAGAATTATTTATTTAACCAGTTTGATATGAAAGATCTAGGCGAAGCCAACTTGATCCTAGGAATGTAAGTGTCCAAATGCAAAGAGGGCTATACTCTATCCTTAGCATACTCGATCTAGAAAATGCTAAGAAAGTTTTGAGTATTTTGACAAGAAACCTGCCCTTACTCCTTATGACAGTAATATTGTTCTCAAGAAGAATGAAGAATCACCTATAGAACAACATAGATATTCGCAGATGATAAGTTCCCTTATGTACATATCTAAGGAGACCAGACCCGATATTACATTTGTTATTGGGAGACTAAGTAGATATACTAGTAACCCAAATCAGTCACACTGGAATGCATTAGATAGGGTATTTAGCTATGTTGTTACGGGCGACGCCTAGGCGTGCAGGTTTTGAACAGGTCGCCTCGACCTGTAGATTTTTCTGCAGTGGAAGGCGAGGGCTGTCTAGGCGTGCCTAGGCAGGCACCTTGGTTCGACCAGGGGAGGCAACTGCGGGCGCCTAGGCGGTGGGATCTCAGAATGGGCTATGGACTTTTTACCAATGATTTTTTTTGGCTTTAGGGTTATTGCTGTTGTTTTCTTCTTCTCCTTCGTCCTCTTCTTGTTCCTTATGATGTGTGTTGTTTTTCCCCCTCTTTTGTGTTTTTTTTTCAAATGTTACTGATGTTGTTGTTCTTTCTTTTTTAAATGTTACTGATGCTACTGTTCTTTTTCTCCTACTGCCTTCTGCTACTGCTACTGTTGCCTTCTGCTACTGCTGCTACTGCCTTCTGCTACTGCTGCTGCCTTACAATGTTTACACATATTTACAAAATCCAGAAATTCTGGGCAGGCGCCTAGGCGAGGCGGACATAGTCTCGCCTCGCCTAGCGTCCAGTACAACATATGAATTTAGATATCTGAAGGGTACTCTAGATTATAAACTTCACCATACCAAATATCCTGATATTATAGAAGGTTACTCAGATGCAAACTGGATAACGGACTCACATAAAGTGAAATCTACTACCGGGTATATTTTTACTCTAGGAGGAGCTGCAATCTCATGGGGTTCTTGAAAACAAACTATCATGACTAGGAGTACAATGGACTCTGAAATGATAGCTTTGGACTTGTATAGAAGCAGAATGGCTTAGAAATCTTGTCATACACACTCTTAGTCTTGTTCCTGCAATTTATATAAATTGTGATAATAAATCTGTTATAGAACTAAAATATGATTATGTGAATGCTAAGATGAACAGGCACCTGCATCTGCGCTTCAAATCTATAAAGAGACTATTAGGCAAATATGTGTTTCTTGACTATATAAAGTCAGAAAAGAACCTTGCAGACCACTTGACGAAGGGTCTGTTTAGGACATTAATCCTAGAATTATCGAGAGAGAGGGTTAAGCCCATAAGTTAGTCATCAGCAGTGGCAACCAAACTGAGTCTGACTGGAGATCCTAAGAAACCGGTTCAATGGGTAGGAACAGCTTGACTTAGGTGACTATTATGGAATACTGACCCAGAGATTAAATTCTCTTAAAATAATGCCCAAGAGGTTGTACGATATTGTACATGGATACCCCATCCCCATGGTGACAGTGTTCCGGTGTGATACGGTTCGAATGAGTTTTAACTCTTAATAAGTCTAAGCATGATATACAGGATTGACTCCTATCACCAACCCTTGAGGACTTACCTGTATGAGTGGTCGTGACAGCCGCGACTATAGGACAGGACGATCCTAGACAACTCTCATGAATATGGAAAAATAAGCATAGCCAATCAAAAGCGTCACCCAATAGACCCAAAAACCTCTAGTATACTATTTATGTTATTTTCTGAATCTAGTTCAAGAAGTCTGATTCAAGCCATAGTCCATCAAGCACTTATTCAGACAAAGACAACAATCATTAAAGGAGATTCAAGGTTGTAGCCCATCTCATCTATGCATAGTATATAACTGTCCAGAAATTATCTTTTTTTCTATTATTCGGGTCTTGACCTTTGGGGGGTGGGATTGTTGGCTGTGTGTGCCTACAGACACATCACATGAGCAAAAGCTCAATCTCCTACCTTCCTTTAGTCCCACATCGGTTGCGCACAAGGGGACTATAGTGCATATATTAACTTCTCCTATTTTCTCTCTTGTGAAGTTGTGTGGGGAGCCCCTTGGGCCACACGCACGCGCCGTCGTCGCCACCCAGCCCTGCCCAATTCGGTTCGGTTCGGCGCACGTAACGGGTGTGGGTACGTGCCCGCATCTGCGGGCGCTGAATGCCGATTCGATTTCTTCTTCGGGTTCGGGCTAAGACCCTAAAATTGTTTTTCATATTCATTGATCAATGACCACTTTAATTCCTTTTGAATTTTGAACGTTGGCACATTAATTTCCAAAGTTAATTGCTCCTTAATGCTATTTTAAATTCCCATATCCAGATTCATTGTACCATGTTTTTTTTTATTTCTTTATCTTTAATGGCTAGTCTAAATGCCATTAAATTATATCCGTTGGTGAAAGCTTGAAACATCTCTTTAGTTGGAATCAAAATTTTAGGTTACCTTACAACTGCTTACCCGAACCGTTGCTTCCCTGACTTCTGCTTTCCCTATAGTTGCCCTTTACCGAAGGGCTCTTGCTGGCCAACTAATGTGTTTGACTCCTCAACCGGGCCTCTTTCTTTGCATGCCTTCTCTTTGACATGGAAAGCAAGAGCCTATGGAAAACCAATGCATGCCCCAGTTCAAAAGCATTGATGGTCACGTTGACCGACCCCATTGACCCTTGATGACGGCACCTGGTGTAGTAGGTCTAGGACAACCTCCTCCATGCTATCCTCCCGTCACGTACGGATAACTGCTCAATGGCTTTTTCTTTCTCTGCAGAAAAGTGATGAGTGAGTGATGTGATGCACTTCTTCCTTTTTCTTTTGAAGGCAATAATAGACTCTCAATGGTCGCGGGACCCTGACTCCTCTGACTCCTTATTTAGCCGAGCAATCCAAGGCGAGATATATCGAAGATTCCTACATATATAAAGTGTATAAATCCTTTCTTTCCGTAAACCGCTTTCGATATCCCACCAGCAAATAGAAATGGGTGCTTGAGACAGGCATACCCCCATATAACCTGTCGGTCATGTTCTATTCAATTTCGCGTTAGATGACGTGGATTGGGCCCTCAAGGCCTGATAAATGAACATGGAAATTGCTTTCGCACTATATGAATCGACCGTGTTCATCGTCCTCCCCCGCCTAGAGCTAGACAATGAAATCGCTCTGGTTCGGCTAATTAAAGAATTGGGGCTTTCGGGAAGGATCAGTCGTCGAAGCCCTGAAAGCCAACCAATCTACTGGTCGTCCAGGCCAATGATCCTTACATTGACCTAGGGAGGAACAATACGAATATCTAAGGAGAACGAACGATAGGGTTGTGGGTACGCCACCTTCCACTTTTCGCTCTCGTTCTCGCTCTCCTTAAGACGGACAGAAAATCAACCCTCGTATTACGTCAGCAATGAAGGCGATAATAAATACAGAAGTTGCGGTCACCTACGGAGTGGTAGGACAAAAGATCGAACCATCCAATGTAAGGTTTTCAGTGCTGGTTTTCCAGTTGCAGAAGCGACCCCATAGGCTTTCGGTTTCGCCTCTCTCGCCAATGTCAGTCATGGTAAAATCTTGGTTTATTTAATTATCAAGGACTCCCAAGCATGTTGATAGGGGGGCTCAATGCCCGATATTTACCTCTGGAGATCCTTCTCTTCCGAGTTGGCCTGAAGTTTTATGGCAGTCGAATTCTTCCTTTAAAGAGTCAATTCCCCATCAATGGCATTTTTCTTCTTTTTTGCTTTGCCTAATCCGGTAATCAGATAAGAGATCCTTCTATGCATCAATTGGCACTCTTTTAAATGTGCACTATGAAAAACGAGTCGGATGGTTACTGTTGCATGAGATTCGGTGGAAGTAGGGATTTAAGCACAGCTGTGATTCCGCTTTCACTAAAAAATAGTAAGAGCAAAGAGTTCCACAAAAGAAAAGAATTCGTATTAGGTCGATCTCTCTCTTTTTCTTCATACACTGGAAAAATCCGAACATACTGAAACTCTACTCATTTCTTCAGTTCTATACTGAAACTCTACTCATTCCTCAGTTCATTGCTCTGGGCAGAGCTAAGTTCGGGTCGATCTCTCCGAGTTGTGTGCAACGAGGAGATATCAGTAGAGTGGGGGTTTAACAACTAGGAGCATTCGGACAAAATCTGCACATAGACCCGGATTAACTCTTAAGGCAGTGCTTCGTGCACGACTTACCCGAAGGCCCGTAACTTTTAATTATTGTTTATTTTGTTTACAAAATTTTAAAGAAAAAAGCAAATATATCCAACACATCCAAGGCGTGCACGAAGATGAGACTTCTGCCTTTGACTGAAGTGAGACACTTCAGCGCTTTGACTTTAGTGAGCCGCTTCACACCTAGGTGTGTAGCTTTTAACTTGGTAGAAATCTCTTTTATTTTCTTTAAATTTATGCAGCGTCTGCCTCTTTCGACAAATCTTTCTTTTGAGAATCAGCGAACATAATAATACTAAAATCGATCGATCGATCGACCCTTCTTCTTACGTAGAGGACCAACTCTAGGTCTCAAACTCTTATCAGCTCCTAATTTTAAGAGAACAATTCTATGGAACATCAATTAATAGAATGAGTACCTAGTTTTTTTTTTTAATTTTAGCGTTAGGGTTTTGTGGGGTTTGCAAAACCCTAACCCTAAATTGTATGGTTGAGGGGAAATGACGAGAGAGAGCTAGCTAACTAGCTACCTGCCAGACTCGACGGAGGCGCTTCTTGGCGTTGGCCTTGCGGGTGGTGGTGAGCTTTATCCGCTTCCACAGGAGCCCCGGAGAGTCGTTCCTCCTCACAATCTCCATCGCGCGGCTCCCGAAGAAAGCACCGAACCCACTCATCTTTAATATTGTGCGTTCTCTCTCTCTCTCTCCTCCTTTGCTCTTACTGTGTCATACGTTTGTATATTATAGGCAAATTATAAACTTACTTCAATATTTACTCGGCGCTAATCCAATTTTTTTCTTCTAATTTCCAAGTTTGTCATTAAAAAAAAAGACAATTTATAGGGGCACCTCCACATTTACTAAGGGGCAACCCAAAATTTTTTCCAAAAAATTACAAGTTTGCCATTGTGTTTTTTTTACTAGGGGGCAGCCCAAAAAACACTATATAAGCCAATTTCATTTTAGATTTCATCTCTCTCTTTCTTCCTCCCTCTACTACTTCTCTTCCTCCACTCCTTTTTTCTCCTCCTCATATAAACCTATAATTAACCCTAGCTAGGTGAAATTGTCCCCCAACCTAAAATTTATGGTAGAATACAGTGTCAATCACTTCTCCCATTAATTTGTAAGTCGTCGAATTTATTTTTGTGTAATATTTTTAGTTTTAACCTAAATTTTACATATAAAAGTTGAATTTTGTGTTTAATGTAGAAAAAAATAGAAAATGGAACAACCGGGACCATCAAATGCTGGATACTCTCCTCCCACAACTTCCGAAGAACACTTCGACGCATCGGAAACCCTCGTGGTAACTACACTTAACATTTACTTCGGGTCAAAAATTGGACTTTGACACAGAGGACTGCCACAAATGTGGCAGTCCCTCACATATATAGGACTGCCACAGATGTGGCAGTCCTATATATGTGAAGGAGTGCCACATTTGTGGCAGTCCTATATATGTGAGGGACTGCCACATTTGTGGCAGTCCTCTGTGTCCAAGGAAATATGAAAACCTTTCAAAGTTAAATTCTCATTTTGCACTCACTAGGTTGAAAAGTGAAAACATAGCAACAGAACCAAACATATAATACCACGTTAACATTTCTTTATATCTAAAATTGAAACTGAGAACTTGTAAGCTTAATGTAAAATTAAGCAAGAATTTCATTATGTCAGATATATGTTAAAGCAAAATTAAGCAAGAATTTCACTATTTATGGGTTCACCACCGTTTGTGTCTGGGCATTATGATGTTACTTTCAAGTAGCAACTATATTACATTTATAACTAAATTTTAGAGAACTAAGGATAACTATATTACATTTATAACTAAATTTTAGAGAACTAAGGATTATATGTTGCAGACAAATACGCTTGAAGTGTCTCAACTTGTGACCAAGTACAGACTCCTCTATAAATAATAATACGCTTTATGTAGTTGTTTAGTTTTGACTTTTAACTTCTATTGTAGGACTTGCGATCTTCCGAGGTTGCGGTACATGCTCCAATTGCAATCGATGTAGGGCATTTATTTTGGACCGATCTTTCGTTTCAATCAAGCGACGATGCGGTACAATGGTGAAGTTTGAGGAGTCGGTCAACAGTTTGGTACAAAAGAGCACCGGTCGAAGCCAGAGCTTGGACCACACCTTTCGCTCATCAAATCGACCATTGTAAGAAGTTGTTGAAGTTTGAGGAGCCAAGAGACTTACCTGCTGACCACTGTGACGTCGAAATCGACTGAGTATCAATGTGTTATATAGAGGACCACTTTTGTATACATTTTGGCATTTTGGTTATAGAGGACCACTTTTGTATACATTAAACTATAAAATATGAAGTCCAATATATGTTTCTTACTTTTATCCATGTGTTATATGTCTTTTATCTGGGTGTTATACATGTGTTTTATTTGGGTGTTATACATGTGTGTCATACATGTGTGTTACTTTTATCCAGGTATTGTCTTTTCTAGGACTGCCACACCCAGGGCAGTCCTTCACATGTGCTGGACTGCCCTGTGTGTGGCAGTCCTTGCTAAAATGTTCTGTGATCTGATCACAGAACAATTCATCTAGGACTGCCACACACAGGACAGTCCTTCAAATGTGTTGGACTGCCCTGTGTGTGGCAGTCCTTGCTAAAATATTCTGTGATTTGATCACAGAACAATTCATCTAGGACTGCCACACACAGGGCAGTCCAACACATGTGAAGGACTGCCCTGTGTGTGGCAGTCCTAGATGAAATGTTCTGTGAATTAGGACTGCCACCCCCTGGCAGTCCTACATTGAATTAGGACTGCCAGGGTGCTGGCAGTCATAATTGAAACTTGTTGTTATATAAATGGGCATTTTCCTGTGTTTTAACACGGAGAATGGACATTCTCCGTCTTAATTTACACGGAGAATGGTCATTCCAGTGTTAAAATGCAGGAGAATGACCATTCTCCGTGTTAATTTACACGGAGAATGGCCATTCTCCGTGTTTCTAACACGGAGAATGGCATTCTCCGTGTAAATTAACACGGAGAATGGCATTCTCCGTATTTTTAACACGGAGAATGGACATTCTCCGTCTTAATTTACACGGAGAATGGCATTCTCCGTGTTTTTAACACGGAGAATGACCATTCTCCGTCTTAAATTACACGGAGAATGGCCATTCTCCGTGTAAATTAAGACGGAGAATGGTCATTCTCCTGCATTTTAACACTGGAATGACCATTCTCCGTGTAAATTAAGACGGAGAATGTCCATTCTCCGTGTTTCTCCGTGTTAATTTACACGGAGAATGGTCATTCTCCTGCATTTTTATGGTCAGTTGAAACTTTGAAGGGCCATAACTTTTGACTGGGAGGTCGAAACGAGGTCCCGTTTGTCCCAAAACGAGCGTATCTTCGAGGAGGTTGAAAGTAACTGTTTACCGTTAGACGGCCTTTCAGAATTTTAGAATCGTAAAAAAATGATGTTTGGACCTCCGTTTTAGCAGTTTTGTCAAAATTTTAGAATGTGGGAGTGTTCTTGAAAGAAATTTGGTTGAGGAATTAGGATTAGAGTGGTGGAGGAGAATTTTCTAGGGTTTAGGGAGAGGGAGAGAGAGCTCTTCTTCTTTTTCTCTTTTGGATGAGAGAGAGAGGAAATGATGAAATGAATAGGAAATTTGAGTTTGGGGGGTTGGGCTGCCCCCTAGTAAAATTTGGGCTGCCCCCTAGTAGAATCTCCACCAAATGGACTGCCCCTTAAGTAAGGGCTGTCCCTTAGTAAATGTGGAGGTGCCCCTATAAATTGCCTAAAAAAATTAGTGTTGGCTAATCCAAATGTTGGTATATAAGTCAAAAAAAAAATTATTCTCTTTTTTCCTTCTCCCTCCCAAAATTCTAAACATTTTCTCTTCCAAATCTCTCACAATCCATGTTCATGTCTAAATTTTATCTTCTAGTAACTAGAATTTGATTTAGTATTCATTCTAGACGAATTTTCGAAGTTTTGAACCCATTTTAGCTTTACAAACTTCAAAAATTCGTCTACAGTCGCGCCGAAAAGATGATGGACTGTCAGAAATTTTGAAAGTCTTACAAAAAATATTGAACATATATTTTTAGGACTGTCAAAAAATTTGACATTCCTTCCATTTGGTAGCACAATCAAAAAATTTGACAGTCCTACATAAAAAATTGAGTAACATATTTTTAGGACTATTAAAATTTATCAGCCCTTATAATTGGTAGGACTATGAAAGATTTTGACAGTCCTAAAAGAAAATTGTTAATAAGCGTGGAAGCAGAAGTCACGTAATTGTTGGGCGCACGGAAGCGTTTTGCCAACCCACATGTTCAAAACTAACCCCAGTCTAACGGACACCAAGCACAAGATGAAGACAAGTATATGGCGATGACGTACGTCACATGGACAAATCACAACCTTTAATAACTCAGATAAAAATTACAAGATTGACATAACTTACGTTGAATCCTTTGCCCTAATAGGTTCAACCCTCTCACCATTCAAGAAGAAAAACAGAATATTACAATTAAGATCACTCATTAACCCGTAGCAATCTCCCTAACCGAAGTTGACTCATCGATTAGATCTTCTTCTTCCTTTTGTCTTGGATGGCGAAGTCCTAAGAGCAAAGTACGAACTTTCTCTTAGATTTTCTTGTGGACGAGCACCATGAATCTCCACTTTGTGTTGTGTTTTGTGCCTCCACCCCCCACCCCATATATATAGGATGAGAAAATCCTATTTTAGATCATAATGTGATTTATTAAATAGGAAGCCCTCAAATAAGAATCATATTACACCTAAAATAGTCCATCAATTATCATATTTTAGATCATAATAGAATTTCCTAAAATAAGAATCCTATTATATCTAAAATAGCACCAAACCAATTATGGACATCCAAATCTAATCAAATCAAATATTTAATTAGATTTGGATTCCACAAATATGTTGTTACCAAAATCCAGACTGAACTTCAACAATCTCCCCCTCTAGTCTGATGAGAGGGTATTGACCCCCTGGGTCCTCAACTGGACTTCATGCCTGTCGTCCCGCAACGGAGTTCCTGCTCCCACATGCCACTAATCTTCGATTCTCCGAGCTGCTTTGCATCTTTCTTTGTCTCCAGCTCCTCGACCGTCACATCGATGCTAGCTGTCATATGTAGCACCTCCTACACCACTGGAATTCTGTCGATATCAATGACACGATCAAGACCGAAGTCCCTGACGATCAGCCTTACCGTAAGTCTTGGCTACCTGTCCCCGACTTCCGTCTTTCTACCGAAAAGTGTTAACTTTTCGACGAGCTTCTTTACCCTTGGCTGGCCCAACCAAGCGGACCGTGTGGTTCTCCCGAGATTCGAACTCCTGAACCTATCCACCTTTATGTCCGAACTTGAAGCTCCCCTATACACATGTGTTCTTGTAGTGCCCCGAAATTTGTGATACGTATTTTATACGTGTTCGTATTTCTGACCCGTATTTCTCTTTTCTTTGATTAGTTAGTTGTGGTTTATTTTCATATTTAGCGTTTTGGTTTAATTGTCATTTATCGTTCATGGATTTATTCTGATTAATGGAGCTTGGTTTATTGAGTATTTCATGGTTCATCATGGCATTACATTGGCTTGGATTGGTTCGGTTTAGTGGGTTTGGCTTGGTTGGGTTTTATGTGAACCAACCCACTCCTACCTACCACCACCACTCATATTTATTACCTATTCTTCTTCTCTCTCTTCATTAATCTCTTCTTCTTCTTCCATTTACTCCCTTCACCTACCAGAGAGAGAAGAGAGAGGTCTAGGCAAGTGCAACTTGCTTCATGGAGGAACTCAAATTTTATTGCTTTATTCTCTTCCTTACAGCATTTTAACTTACTTTAGTACTTGACATTTTCACTTTCCATGGCTAGATTCTTCTAGATCTAATTTTACTTTAATTTTCGAATTTCTTGGGTTTTGATCTACTTAATCCTGTTATTTCTGAGTTTTGATGGTTCCATGTTGTAGAGCATTTCATTCTGCCCCATTTTGACCTATGGAAGTTCGGATTTGGACTCCGGATGAAAGTTTCATGGAGCTTGGAGCATGGACTCTTGGCGTTCTTCTTCTCGGAAGCTTGGAGAAGAAGAACAGTGCTAGACTTGACCGCATGAATACTTCATGCGGCAAGTGATTCCGAGCCGCATGAGCCTTCATACGACAGTCCTGGCCGCAGGGGCTTGACTTGACCGCATGAACATTTCATGCGGCAAGTGCTCTCTCAGCCGCATGAACTTTTCCCCGCGAGCCGCATAGACCAGTTACTCGCTGGCCGTATGAGGACTCGAGTCCTATCAGCCGCATGACTGTCTGGATCCCCTGGCCGCATAGGCCCTGATCCTCGAGCCGCATGAGAACCCCCAGACCCAGCCGCATGGACTTCTTAGTCCGGGCCGCATGACCCTGATTAATCCCAGCCGCATATGCATCTTTTATTTTCCGGAGCCGCATGGGCTTCTACTAAGCCGCATGCGCCTGGCCCAGATCCAGCCGCATGGACTTCTCTTCCGCTAGCCGCATGAGACTCACCTAATTGAGCCGCATGTGTCTTATCCTCCCCTGGCCGCATAGGCCTGAGCCGTATGACTTTTTAATAGCTCTGTGTACTGTAATTTATCATTATTTGCCCATGTTTTATAATTTCTTATTGTATATTTTTACGTCCATTTTATATCCTTACGCCTTTTGTCCTGAACTTGAAAATCATGAATTTATTTGATATGTTTGGAATTGATAATTGAGCATGACGTGATAGTGACCCGTAGTGGTGCACTCTTGACATGATAACCTGGCATGACCTGATAGTGGCCCGTCGTGGCACACTCCTGACTAGCACACTTGATATGATAAACCTGACATGATTATCTCGAATAGCTGTTGCGACGGCTACCTGACATGACATGACCTGTATAATTAAATACTGACACCGTGGTTGTTTGCATTGATTGTGCCTGTATAAACTACGAGTCCGGTTGTGTCTTGCATCATGTCTAGGGCATGATCCCTGAGTACCACGGTCAGGGATCCATACTGAATCTGGCTAGGTTAATGACTAGATTGATCAATTAGTTCATGGAGAATTTCCCAGTTACCTGTTGCCCCTTTGGTCCCGGCCTTATATATATATATATACATGGGATTTGTTGCTATCCGTCGAGATGAGCGCACTTCCAGCCCGTCGTCGAGCGTGGTACCTTAGGACACATGTATCTTACTACAGTGTGTCTGCTATATCCTGCAATCTTTTCCTTTTCTTGCTGGGATCACTCAGGTAGTAACAAACAGGTAACCGGACTTGGAATTCTCATTACATCTTGCTAGTAACTAGGCTTGTGATAACCCTAGTTAGTTAATGTAGAAAGCCGTAGGCAATGATTGGCCGTGATTGCTTGGATGGAGTCTAGTCCAGTATAGTATTGTCTAGAATTGATTAATTGTAAGATTGTACCAGAATGATTGAATGATTGTCACTCCAGATTGTCACTCTAATGCCTTGTACTCTCCAGATTGTCACTCTAATGCCTTGTACTCTCCAGATTGTTACTCTAATGCCTTGTACTCTCCAGATTGTCACTCTAATGCCTTGTACTCTCCAGATTGTCACTCTAATGCCTTGTACTCTCCAGATTGTCACTCTAATGCCTTGTACTCTCCAGATTGTCACCATAATGATTGTCACTCCAGAATGTTACTTGACCTGATTTCTTATATTTATCTTGCCGATAAATGGTAAGAAAAACCAAGTTCCGTTCAGACGAAGGGTTACAACCTCGGTCCTTGTTTGGTTTACGGGTTGTAACCTGGTTATCTGAATAGTCCCATGGTTATCTCATCGTATATCATCCTGTCTTATGTCCTGTCTTTTATTGATCCTGCACAAGATTGTCTTTTATATTTACCTGTCATGCTTTTTCTTAAATTACTGTCTCTTATTTTATTATTGTGCTAATTGCTGGTTTTAGTTCCTAAGTGAAGCCTCATTTGTGGTACTTGCTCTTTCTGGGGTCTGACCCAGCTGGTTTTGTATGGCCAGATACCGGAGCAGCACCAAGGGATCTCCCTGCTTTTCAGCCCGATGGTGGTCACCAGGCGTAACCAGGGCAACGAGTGGGTTTCTTTTATTCTCCCACTTTATTATAAAATTATTCTTTTGAGGCGTTTAGCCGCCGAGCAAGTGTTAGCTCGTTTGCAACTTTATTTACTGTCTGCCTACGGGCTGTAATCATGATTGGCAACTCGAGGTTGATCATGTATGACTTAACTCTTGCTAGTCCTTACATTTTGTATGACTAGCTTCATGATCATCTGGATATGTAATGTTTGGGACGCCTTACAATTGTATATTTGGTGATCTGATATCTTGTGATTATTATTAGTTGGTTGAGATTGAGACAATAGGCTATTTTATGACCTTAAGAGACTGATGGATTGTAGTGAAACCCTCACATATCTAGACAGCCGTGACCGTATAGCGGTATGGATTCCATTCCGTTATACGTAGCTGGCTATGTCCGCCCCCGCTCTCCAGTATTCTGGTTCTGGGGCGTGACAGTTCTCGACGAACCGACAGACCGACCAGCTATCATGGGACCGACAGACTGACCCTCAATCTTTGACTCATCACCATCTGTCACTTTGTCTTGACGAACCGAATCCTCCGTAACCCTCAAAACTTATTGAAGTCCCTCATTAGCAAGTTCCCGATGATCCACCTCCTGTCGAACACCCCTCGAGCCTTCATCTGGTGTCTATGGTCTGCTTGTACAGCTCAACGGCTTGAACATGTACATGCCACAACACAAATCTTCCCGAGCCAACTGTTGGAAACCCTTCGTAAGCATCCAATCTTTGTTCCCAAATAGACCGCGATAGCCATCATCTTCCAGCGTCCCTACCGAAACCAAGTTGTAGCACAAACTTGGTATATGTCGCACAACCCTAAGGATGAGCTTCTCACCAGACTACATCGTCAAGTGCACATTACCTATGCCTACAACTACAGCCGTCCCCTTGTTGCCCATCTTCACACGTCCAAACCTGCTGTCGCGGCATGACGTAAAGATCCTCATATATGGAGTGGCGTGATACGATGCCTCCGTGTCCATGACTCAGTCGCCATCATGACACATGCCACAAGGTTCCTCTACGTCGGTCGCTGCGATGATGATATCTCCAAACGCCGTGAGATCCTCCTGATCGTTCTTGCCTTTGGTCTTCTCAGCTTTGAGCTTCATGTAGTTCCTCTTGATATGACCCCTTTCGCCACAGTGATAGCAGCCCTCCTTGCGGTCCACAATCGCAAGATCCCGCGAACTTCCCCTATCCTCGTTTGTGATTTGGGTCTTTCCTTCCCGTAGGAAGCCACCAGAACGAACTCCTGCAACGATTCTACTTGCTTGTGCTGGGCCTCCTCATTCAACAAGCTACTTTTGATTGCCTCCATCGTGATAACTACATCAGGCGCAGAGTTGCTCACCGACAACACCAACTTTTTCCAACTTTCCAGCAGAGAACTTAAGAGCAGTAGGGCCTGAAGCTCATCATCAATCACCATTTTCATCCCAGACAGTTGATTGATGATACCCTGAACCTCGTTCAGATATTGTGCCACCGAGGCACCCTCCGTGTACTTCGAGTTGACAAGTTGGCGAATAAGAAACGCCTTGTTTCCAGCCGTCTTCCTTTCGTACAACAAATGCAGCTTCTCCCACAAAGCTTTTGCCAAACTCTCCATCGACACGTGGTGTAACACCGAATCCTCCAACAATTGGCGGATGAATCCAACGGCCTTCCGATCTAGTTGTTTTCAGTCTTCAGCAGCTTTGTCCGTTGGTTTTACGTTGTCGCTCTCCAACGGTCCATGCAAATCCTTGCACCAGAGTAGATCCTCCATCCTTGGCTTCTGTCAAGACCCGCACCCAGTGTAGGGGTACGAGAAGTGGGTACATCCAGCCTACGCCGTAGTGTCGACGGTAGAACATTGTTCTAGGTCACAATCACAACTAAACATAATATGATATACTCTCCAAACAGAGGACAATCACAGAATGATAAACTCAATCACAAAACTAGAGGTAGATAATCAGCACGATAAGATAGATATGAAATCCACAAGAGATACAAATAGAAAGGAAATAAGTCCAAGTGTCTTAACAACACCAACATCTCAACATCCAAAAATAATACAACTCAAGACAACACAAATACAATAAGATAAGTAACCTAGCAGTCTAGCCTAGGCAATAGGGATGGTGTCCACAACTATAGCTGGATCCTCATGAAGGTCCAACTCATAGATATCATCTAGGTGTGCTCCATAGCAGGTGGTAAAGAAACCCTCAGTATCATCTGTAATATTTTCAACAAGTACAGTCAGGACATGAGCGAATTCACAACACTGAAATATGATCATATCATGACAGAATATATAAAACAAGCAGTAGAGTAAGCTATAATAACAACTGTAAGACATGTACCAGAACAGTATAAATAGACAAATCTGAGTAAAGAAGAGTTTGTATATGAAATAGGAACTGTAAGTAAATATAAGTGATCAGGGTACAAGATGGTTACGTAAACAGGCTAGGACATACAATAAAATGGGTCTCCATTATATGTAAGGGCATAATGGACATACACAATATTTGCACGAGATGGGATTTGATCACATAACCATTTTCTACTCACCATCCCCAATCAATACACAAGGATCCAGTCAAGTTATGTTACCTGTACAAGAGGTTTTTATCCATGAGGCTCATGTGATCATGAGAGTACAAGATTGCACAAGAGTATACATGAATAGGGGTGTACAAGAAATACAAGATGTTCGTGAAAAGCACATGGCAAGATGTATTTGATGAACCCGAGGGGGATAACATCGCATGACAAGATCTATAGGGTACTGGTCCGTGATAACAACGTGATAGCATCAAGAAATTTATCTAAAGCAGGAATATAAATTCTAATAAGTATGAAAATGATCAGAGCATATACTCGCATGAGATCCTGAGTGACTGTGAAAATAAATGTCCAAACTGATGTAATTGAGTCCTAAATAGAGCACACATGTTATGATGTAAGCAAGAAGGTAATATTTGAAGTTTATAATGCATTCTACATAATTCTAAGTCAATCTAGGTCAAAGTCAACTCTTGGTCAACTCATGTCAACAATATAGTCAAACTCTAGTCAACTAGTCTAGGGTTTGGTCAATACTAGTATACAATGCCACTTTAGGCCTATCTAGTCCATTTCTAGGTCGTTATATATGTTATCTCACAAACTACGTTACCATAGGATACCAAGGTATTGGCCTAGCCTAACATAGCCTTATAGGTAAATACATCATCTATACATATATACATAGAGACCCTCTATATAACTTAGCATATATATATACAACCTATATATATAAGTACTCTAAGTTATACTAACATATATACCTAACATTCATATATATATATTATATATATATATATATATATATATATATATATATATATATATATATATATATATATATACAACCTATATATATAAGTACTCTAAGTTATACTAACATATATACCTAACATTCATATATATATATATATATATATATATATATATATATATATATATATATATATATATATATATATATATAATTTATTTATAGGGAAGGGGAAGGTAAGGTATATATATATAAAATGTATGTGTGTGTGTGTGTGTGTACAAGGCAATGTACACACACACACACACACATACATTTTATATATATATACCTTACCTTCCCCTTCCCTATAAATAAATAAATTATATATATATATATATATATATATATATATATATATATATATATATATATATATATATATATATATATATATATATTGAGAGACAGATGGTCGAGTGCTTCCACTCCAGGAAGCGGAGAGGACTCCAGCCTCCGCCGGAGGGAGCTCCTTTGCTCGCCGCAGCCCCCCCTCCTCGTGGTCGGATGGATCCCATGGCCGGTCGGCCTCCTCGGGCTGGCCGCTCCCCTATGCTCCTTCCCTCTCCTCGGCGACCCCTTCTCTTCCCGCCGCCCCCGCTTTCCTGGATGGCCGGGCTCCGCCTGGCCGCCACCCCCTTGTCGGCGTCCTCTCGCCATGCGGTGTTCCCCCTCCCTCCTTCCCCACCACCCCCCTCGGCGCCGTCGTCATCTCTGGCGTCGTCGGTGCCATCGGTCTCAGCGCATACAGTCCGGTCCTCCTCCGCCGGCAGTCCACCCTGGAGACCCTCCGGCCCCTTTCCTTCTCGGTCCTCCGTCGGGGTCGAGCCTCGCTCCGCTAGGCTTGCCTTCCTCTGTCCCGGCGTGTAAAACCCCTAAGTTTCTACTATTTTTTTATTTATTAAATTTGTTACTGATTTAAAAATTTTGTATTGTACGTCGCATAGTCGTATTGTACGTCGCGCACAAAATTTTATTTTTCGTAGTTGCTCGTCGAGTGCGAATATGTGCGAGCGTACATATTTTAGAAAAATATTTTTTTTCTATTTTATTATACACTTTCAAAATATTATATATAATTATATTTCTTGCTATAAAAAGCCTTTTGTTTTAGCAGTTATTAATCATAAATAATATTTTATTGTATACTAGGAAAAGCATAATCATGTATGCATTATTTGTGCTTACATATATATTTCATAAATATTTTATTAAGTTTATTTTTAAATAATAATGTATTTTCGAAATTATTATTATAGTATTTTTAGAAAACATATTTTGAAATTAATGTAGCAATTTAAAACTTGATTTGATTTATGGATATGTTTTAAATAGTAAATTAATATCTATATTTGGAATTTGATTTATCTTAATTGATTTTAAAATAAAAGATAGAATTTAATTTAATTTAAATTGGAATTGTATTTGGATTTGGATTGATTGATTTTAAACTAAATTACGAATTATCTAATTGGGTTTTAAACTACTCCTAATTCTTATCCAATTGGGAATTCCGACATCCTATAAATAGGCAGGTACTCCTCCAATTTCTATCATTCATTATTTCTCCACAAATTTCTACCACAAATAAACGTGCATCTTGTCCGTGTTCCCCATCCAAAATCTTATTCTATTTTTTACAATAATAACAATTCCTCGTGTCGGACACATCCCCGACACGACTTCGACTCCACCTGCGTCATGTATGACACAAACCCTAGCCCTAATCCTAACCCTAACCCTAATTTTGGCCTAAGCCTGTTACCACCACCAGCCTACACGACCTCCACACCCCCGTCGTAGCCATCGTCTCTTCCACCCGTTCCCCTTCATCACCCACACCACCTCCTCCAACTGTCCCGACCGCCGAAATCAGGACTCCATAGCCTCGGCCAGCGCAGCCACCGTCGCCGTTTTCGGTGGGCAACCTTAAGCTTCGCCCGACCGTTGCATCACCATCACCATCACCTTACCTGACCAAACCCCACCAACACCGTCGCCAAATCACCACCACCGTCACCCCAGTACCGCCGCCCTGACCCGACGAGTTCCCAGACATCACCACCCCCAATTCAAGAGAAAGAGGAAAAGGAAATAAAACCCTAACCCTAAACCACCGCTTACCTCCGCCGACTCCGCCGCGCGCCAAGACCGACCACCCGCTCCGCACAGCCGCCTCCGCAGCCGCCACCAAGCGTCGATCCTCAGCCTCCGACTTCTTTCCTCCGGATCCACCGCCCCGGCGTCGATCTCCGCCCTCTTTCCCTCGCACCCGCGCTGCGCCGCCTCCACGAGCTGTTCCGTGGCCGGGACCGCGCCCTCCGTGAAATCGGCCGAGCGGATCCTCTCCCCGTGCGACCCGCCGGAACCCCGAACACCGACTCCCTTCAACGTCGCTGCTCTCCCTCCTTTCTCCCGTCCTTTCGCCGACCCCCGGTCTTCTCCTCCGCTTCCCAGCCTTCCGATCGCCCCGTTCGATCACTCTCTCCAGCATTTCCTCCCTCTTCTATTTTTCTCTCTTCTGATTACAGTGTTGTGCTGGGATGACTCATGAGTATATTTGTTATGTTTTTATTAGTTATTGGTGATTAGGAGTAAAAGAGCAGCAGTGCTGCATTAATTTCCTTTTCTTTTTATTTTATTTATTATTTTTTATTTGTTTTAATTGTTGTTGCTGTTGATAGATTTTGTGTTTTTGTTATAGATTTTGTGTTTGGTTATTGTATATTTTCTTCTTCTTAGTATCTGTTATTTTATTATTATTATTATTATTAGTTTCCTCTTTGCTTCTTTACAACAGTAGTATATATTCATGTTATTAATATAATTTATTGTTATTATTATTGTATGATAAAGAAAAGTATATGTTTTCTATATAAGTGGATTATAAATTATATACAAGCTAAAGACATATTTTTATTTATCTTTATTTATATTATTTATAATGATATTTTGTTATTAATAATCACTATACTCTTTATTAAAAAAAACCAACATCGTTAGTTGGTTCTCAATATATTAAAATAATATTTCCAACTGTACTGTCATATTATTTGTGGTATCTTATTTATTTCTTTTTGACCTATATCCATATATAGTTTGGGCTAGACAAATTACATTTGAGAAAAATAGATTTTTGAGCTCTATATAATTTTCTAGAATTATATTCTATTTACCTAACAATAATTTAAATTAAATATAGTTTTCTACCTAAGACTATATTCGTACAAACTTAATATTTTAGCCTAAATAAATTTTCCATATTTTCAAGTGCTTAGCAAATTTTCTAATAAAACTATATCTTTCAAGTATTATAAAATATTTTCAACAATCGTATATATATTATTATTCTAAAATTCTTCGATTATCATCCTGTCCGTGGCCAATCCCATTATTCATGTTCCCTCGCCAATTCAAGCCTACCCTATGTCTCCCCTAACTAATTTAAACCTTCTGAACCCAATGTAACTGTCCGTACGACCACCCGAGGACACCATGCATAGTTGTTGCACCAAAGTTGCAGTTTGTGCCACATAAATCATTGCAGTACACCAGGCGTCCTACCAGGCAAGACACCTTGCCTTTACTGTTTAATTTTTTGCTCAATATCATGCATATTTTATTTCTTATAAGTTGTTCTTTCAAAACAGTATGTAGTTGCGAATTATTATATTGTAGTTTTCTTTATGCATTTGGCCTAGAGTTAAGGGACCGCCTTGGTTTGTGCCGCATTCATTGGCCGACACCTGTGTACCACGATGTCACGTGTCTCATATAGATTCGGACTTGCGTACCGACCGTACATCGGTGCGTACAGGACGAGCGTTAGGATATAACTGCTAATATAGTTGTCTAGAAGACTTAGCGGTTATTAGAAATATCGTGGTGTGGATTCAGCGCGAGTAGTGCATGGGGAGGGTGAAGATAGTTATTAGGCGTAGGGGCTTTCATATATTTACTTTTTCTCTAGCTGCCATTTGTGACTCAGCCGAGAGCTAGTGTGCCGTGCACTTATTTATTTTTCTCTAGATGCCACTAGTGCCTCGGTTGAAACACAAATGTGCCGTGCATTTACCTTCGTCTAGCTGCCGTTAGTGACTCACCCAAGAGCTAGTGGTCGTGCATTTATTTTTCTCTAGATGCCACTAGTGCCTCGGTTGAAACACAAATGTGCCGTGCATTTACCTTCGTCCAGCTGCCGTTAGTGACTCACCCAAGAGCTAGTGGCCGTGCATTTATTTTTCTCTAGATGCCCTTTAGTTCTCACTCGAGTGCTAATGGGCCGTGCATTTACTTTTCTCTAGATGCCACTAGTGCCTTGGTTAAAACGCTAACACGCCGTATTTCTAGTCTCGAGAGCCCTTATGTGGAACGTTGTCTTCAAAATGCATTTTCACATAGAATGGTTAAGGACCTTATTTGTGTAGTCACATATACTTTTCTGTTAAGCCTTATTTATTCAGTTTTCGGCATGATACTATGTGTCTTGTTACGTCCCTCTGAGGACCTGATTATCTCGTCAGGTGTGTGCTATTGTCTTTAGCAGGTGTTCTAGCTCTAGCCGTGCTCATTGCTATTTCTTCGAGGATGATTGCACTTGGATCGTCTTCGCTTCGCTCGCCAAAAATTATTTCTTCTCATGTATTTTTCCTTTACTTGTTGGTAGTGGATTTGTCTCCGCCTAATATATCGTATCAAGACAATTCATTATCTTTATATGATGTCTTTTATTCATTTATTTTGTGTATATGAGATTAGTTATGGTTCTACTTGTATTTTACAGCTTATGTATTCATACGAGGCTATCATATATTGGAGTATACTTCGTATGAATACAGCTGGCATGTCTGCGTTCCTAGTCCTACGTATCTTGGGACTGGGGCGTTACATGTTTTTGTGGTGGCCCATGCAGGTCGAGATAAATTGTTTGGTTACTTTACCGTACCAAGCAAGCCTGCGAATAGGATTAGAAGTCTAGGATCTCATCCACATACTTGACCTCCTTCCTCGATTTCATATTCGACCGACTCATCGATTGCATCTTGCTTGATTCCTTCTATCATTATTCTTATCTTCCCTTCGTGCTTGCTAGAGATTGACCCTACTAGTTAGACATTGTCCCAAAACACCCTTAGCTCAATTCCTTAAGTTGGGTAGAATATCCCACGACCTGACACCCCCTTGACCATTAAGGGAATACCAATAGTATTATCTAGACCATAGAGACTAGAGGAATTTAACCCATTTGGTCAACCAACCCTTGGTCAATAAAACCGTAGAATGATGGTATAGGAATAAACAAGACTTAGATCCTTATGGCTCTTAGACTATTCCTATTGGTTCTTTATTTCAATCTTAATCTCACGTGCCTATATTTTTACTATCTAGACTAATGATGCTAATGTAGCCTAGTTTTTTTTTGCAAGCTTATTCTTTTATCGAGCTTGTTCAAGACATATGTTATTTGGGTCGTTCCCACTAACATATTGTCTAATAAGAACCGGTGCATGATGGTCTGATCAACCGAGTATACTTTGGTTCGCTTTTATCTATCGTTCTACGTGGATGGGGACATAGCTAAACTTGCCCTCTAGAATCCCATCCACGACTGCCATGACAATTCCTTTGAAATTATTCAATCGTCTTTGAATCACGTATTCGTATTCGATAACGCCTCCTTCGAACTCTATATTGCTTTCGTCTTCACCTATTTTGGAAGGACGATGGCGTTATACTAGAACTTCCTCTAACTGTCCTATCACCATGACCATTACCATCCAATGTAACTATATCTTTG
>JANAVB010008632.1:0-15000 GCA_029216955.1 Iris pallida | reverse complement strand
TGATAGGATGACTTAGGAACTATTCCGGAAGTCAAGTTAGAACCCGTAAACCAAACAAGGACTGGGGTTGTAACCCTTCTTCTGAACAGAACTTAGTCTCTAATTAATGTATAGCATAAGGATCTTGTATAACTTGTGAGTACCTAATAGGACAACAAATGATAAGATGACTTGAGAGCTATTCCGGAAGTTAAGTTACAACCCTTAAACCAGACAAGGACCGGGGTTGTAACCCTTCTCCGGAATAGAACTTAGCCTCAGATTATTCATTGACAAAAGTAAAGCATGAACAATAACGTACAAAAATAAACATACGGACACTGCTTAGACAAAACTAGACTGGACTGGACAGACTTCATCCATCAAACACGGCCATGCAATGAGTACGGCTTGATACGTTAACTAACTAGGGTTATCACAAGCCTAGTTACTAACAAGATGCAGTTTTGAGAAACCGAATCCAGTTACCTGCCCTGCAGACTGTTTGAATTATCCAGGCCAAAAAGAAAAGTAAAGATGGATACATCGCCCAGGAGACTAATGTATCCAAGATATAATAGTGGATACATCGCCCAGAAGACAAATGTACCCTATAGACATATAATGGTGGGTACATCGCCCAGGAGAGAAATATACCCTGCAATACTCGACGGTGCGCCGGAAGTGTACTCATCATGACAGATGGCTCCAAATCCATTCAGGTTGGGGCCGGGACAAAGGGCTTGCAGGTAACCGGGAAATTCTTCCCTCCCAATGATCTAGATAATCAAGCTAGTTGTTTAGTCATTAACGTTTTCTTGTTGGATTCTGGGTGTGGCATTCCGCAGAATCCATCATAGACATGATATGCAAGACTAGACAATACAAGAAGGTGTACTATAACAAGCCACAACAAGAAAATATAATAAGCTGGAAGCTAGGATTACGCTATGACGAGCCACTATAGAGAAAATACGGAGTACGTCATGATAGGCCACTAACAAGTAAGCAAGGAAAGACATGTACAAGAGTGCACCACGATGGACCATTATCTATTAAGCAAAGAAGACATGTAACATGAGTGCGCCACGATGGGCCATTATCTAGTATGCAAAGAAGACATGTAAAATAAGTGCACCACGATGGGCCATTATCTAGTAAGCAAGGAAGACATGTAACATGAGTGCACCACGACGGGCCATTATCTAGTAAGCAAAGAAGACATATAACATGAGTGCGCCACGACGGGCCATTATCTAATAAGTAAAAAAGTGACATGTAGCGTGAGTGCACCACAACGGGCCACTATCATGTCAAAAAAATCATAGACGTGAGGATAACATGTAGAAAGATCTCGACAAAAGGCTTATCATAACATGTGAGAAGGAATAAAGATAAGAACTACTTGGCATAAAACAATAATTAAATCTGCGATAGTGTTGAGTGTATAACTGGTGTACAATAATTCTCTAACTGTACATATCATCAAATCATGTAAAAAATTCATTTGTTAAAGAAACATCAAGTTATTAAGTCGGGTTATCGCAAATTAGGCTAAGTACAGAAAAACATACAAAGAAGATCAATGACATTTTATGGTTTATTTGTATATGAACACTGATTAAAGTGAGATATGAAGATTCTTGAAGCCAAGACAAAGATCTACAACTTTCATGTTGGGAGCTGTGAGAAATTTTGGCCACAAATCCGCGAAATAGGACATAAAACAGCTAAAAAAAGCCAAAATATGGACTATATGGCACTATGCACCTATACGGACTGGCACTATGCGGCCAGGCACTATGCAGCTATGCGAACTGGTACTATGTGGCCAGGCACTATGCAGCTTATGCGGACTGGTACTATGCAGCCAGACACTATGCAGCTATAACGGACTGGCACTATGCGGCCAGGCACTATGCAGCTATGTGGACTGGCACTATGTGGCCAGATACTATGCATCTATACGGACTGGCACTATGCAGCACTATACGGCTATGCGGACTGGCACTATGCGGTCAGGCACTATACAGCTATACAGCTATGCGGCCAGCACTATGCAGCGATGCGGCCAGCACTATACAGCTATACAGCTATGCGGCCAGCACTATTCATCGTCTCTGCCAGAATCAGGACAGATGAACATAGAAGATGACCAAATCTTACTTTACCATAACTTCCTCAAAACAAGTTGAAATCTAACTTTTCAAAGGTGAAAATTTTGTAGAATCAAATTCTCTACCACATGGAACAATTAGTTTTCGAAAACAAGTAAGTTTGATAGATCAAACCCAAGAAAAATCGAAAATGTTACAAACTTGGATCTACAAGAATCCATGAAAATAAAAAACTCCAAGTTCTAAAGAGGCTTATAATCATGTAAGGAAGAGTTTAGAACAAACAAAATAATATTTGTCCAATATTTGACAAGATGTACTTGCCTTAGGTTGGAAGAGAAAATGAAAAGAAGAAGAGAAATAAAATAATGGAGGAGAGAGAGAAGTTTGAGTTTTATACAAAACCATCTCATATCAAACCAACTAAACCAAACCAAACCAAGTTGAACCAAACCAAATTAATCCAAGTTAAAATTAAACCAAAGCAAGGCCAAGAAAGATAAGTCAAAATACGGGTCACCTGACAAAGGCCAGAATTCTGTATACGTATACTAAAATACGTATAACAGAAAACGGGAGTGACAGGCATGTCGTCGGCATACAATAGTACACTGGCGATATGTCGGTTAAGAAAAAAATCTATAAGTTGAATTTTTTTTAAAATGTTCCGAAAACAAATAAAATACGAAATACAGTACAAAAGTACGTATCAGTATATAAATACCGATACTGTGAGACGAGTCTCACAACAGGGAAGGCCATGTTGGTTCTTAGCCAGCCTGCCACTCTTAGGATATGCTTGGATTGAGGGGAAAAAAGTAGAGTTAAGTGGGGTTAAATGAGGGGGAGTAGAGTCAATACATAGAACCTTGTTTGGATTAGAGGGAGAGTTAAGTAGGGGGTGTTTAATAACTCTTGCTTAGATTGGAGGTTTTGAGTGAGTGGATGATTAATAAAAATATGATAGTTACCAAAATAGTCTTATTACATATGTCATAAAATTAAATTTGATTGAAATTTTGATTAGAACTTGTCAAAATATCTTCACAAATTAGGAAAGTACGAAGCTACGTACATGTTGAAAACAAAAAACTAGTGAAAAAAATTATGATATTTTATAGAACAAATAAATGATATTTATGACTTTTTAAATAAAAACTCTTAGTCCCCCTCATTAACCCTCCAAATTGGGGTGGGGTGGAGGGGGGGGGGGGGAGGGGGTTAAAAAATTGACAAATGAGGGTGAATAAACCCCCCACTTAACCCTCTATAACTCTCCCTCCTAAATCCCACCCTCAAACCAAGCATGATTTTATTTTTCTCTCACTTAACTTTTTCTCACTTAACCCTCGATCCAAACGGACCCTTACCACCAACACAAACACGTTGCTAAAAAAAAAAAAAAAAAAAAAAAAAAAAACTCCTTCATATTTACTTCTGTTGAGTTATCCTCCAAATAAATGAAGTCTCCTGCTCCAGCTGTCTGCAAGTACTGACTGACTGAACTACTCTTCAGTTCCTTCACATATTTCTGGCATGTTTTTTACACCCACTCTGCCCCGTTCCATCTTCTTTTATACTCTCACGCGCCAACTAAGTTGGCGCGACCCCTCTCCCGTCCTCTCTCCTCTCCCTCTCTCCTCTCAGCCAATTGAGTTGGCGTCCACGCCAACTCAATTGGCTCTCCACCTCTCTTTATTTCTATTTGTGTACGCCAATTAAGTTATCGTGTCCTTATCGTCCTTGAAAAAACGTGAAGAAAAAAAAATGTGATGTAACATTGTAACCATTATTGTCCTTTCGGTAATGGTGATAATAGTTAATGTGACATGTTCTGGGGATAATAGTTGATGTCATGGATGGAAATAAGATGCATCTTAATTATCATTATTGTCCTTTTCCATAAAGTAAGCTGCATGTTGTGGCGGAGATGAACTCTCCATTATCTAGGAATGGTACTAGAATGATATGTGTGGGGAAGACTTTCCATAGCTTGGGTTGATAGTAACTGTATATCTAGAGCGACATGATTGTATTTGTCTCTAGCAAGCAAGCGGAATCAGCAATATCTTTGCCGACATATCTGTTCCGAAAAATGTGTTTGTCAATAGAAAAAGAATTAAGATGATAGCAAATGTAAGTAAATTACATGATAAACAGCCTTCAACTTCCCAAGTCCCCTAAGGGCAGGGCTGATCATCGTTCAAGACCGCTAAGGGCAGGGTGTTGGGAAAGAAACGCGGAAACCTTTCCCCAAACCGGAGAGTACCTGCGAGAGGACCGAGCAATACAACGCACGAACCAAAAACAACCACACAAAAACAGTCCACGCAGACACAGAGAATTTTTGACGTGGAAACCCTTGCGGGAAAAACCACGGGACGATCGGAGTCCAACCCTGAGAAGCCTCCACTAATGGAATAGAAGAATTACACCCTCTACAAACTCCTCCGATCCAAATCGGATCCCCACAACACTCAGAGATAAGAACAATGATCACAAGGCTACGAAGAACGAGAACGACGAGTAGAGATTACCCGAAACACGATCTCCTTCGAAAAACGACCTTCGATCCTCCGTCTTCTTCTCCGAAGTTGCAATGGCACTCTTGCCTCCTTCTCTCTCGAACTTTTTGTGTTGTCCAATGCTTGCGATTATGAATTAGGGTTGAGAAAACTCAATATAACTCCCCAATCCCGCAACCAACCTGGACCGTTGGATTAGATCCAATGATGAAAACTCATCCTAAAATCCGCTTCAGCCCCCGACGACACAGAGTTCGGCCAGAACTCTGTGTCAAGCATCCAGAACCTCACCCCACAGTACTGGAGTGGCCAGACCGAGTTCGGCCCGAACTCGCCATGGGACCGAGTTCGGCCCGAACTCGGATCCCCTGTTCCAGAATCTCCCCCTGGGCAGCAACAGCAGCAGCGACTCTACGTCGCCCACTTCCCGAGCTTCTTCGACACACGAACGGCGCTCGTCGCACTCCGGGGTCTTCTCCACATAGGTTGGGAACCCCACCCACTCCAACAAATCTCCCCCTTCACAACTATGGGGAGGACGTCGTCATCCCGACGATCTGCCTGCAGTACTCAAACTTCCCCCTTGGTAGAATCTTCGTAAACATATCAGCTCCGTTGTCGTCTGTATGTACCTTCTCAAGCTCCGCGTCCTTCTTCTCAACCACATCCCGTATCCAATGATACCGGGTCTCGATGTGCTTGGACCGGCTATGAAACGTCTGATTCTTCACAAGGTGGATAGCACTCTGACTGTCGCAAAGCAAAGTATACTGCTCTTGCTTCAGTCCCATTTCCTGCAACAGCTTCTTCATCCATAACAGCTCCTTGCAAGCCTCCGTCGCCGCAATGTATTCCGCCTCCGTCGTCGACAAGGCAACACACTTCTGCAACCGCGACTGCCACGATACTGCTCCTCCCGCAAACATCATCACGTAGCCCGAAGTCGACCGCCTCGTGTCTACATCTCCAGCCATATCAGCATCGGTATACCCGACCAGCTTCGGCTCGTCACCACCAAAGGAAAGTCTCCAACCGGCAGTGCCCTGAAGGTATCGTAGAATCCACTTGACCGCACTCCAGTGTACCCTTCCAGGATTCGAAAGATACCTGCTAACCGTACCAACTGCATGAGCAATATCTGGCCTCGTACACACCATAGCATACATCAGGCTTCCCACAGCTGAAGCATATGGAACCCGCTCCATATCTTCCTTTTCGTCCTCGGTAGATGGACACTGCTCCTCAGTGAACTTAAAGTGAGCCGCGAGGGGGGAACTCACTTTCTTCGACCCGTCCATCCCGAAACGCTGAAGTACCCGGTGAATGTACTTCGTTTGGGACAAGTGTAGCAGCTTGGACTCTCTCTCTCGGGTGATCTCCATCCCAAGAATAGTCTTCGCTGCGCCCAAATCCTTCATAGAGAAGGCCGCGCCCAGTTGGCGCTTCAACTCCGCTATCCTAGTGGCATTCCGACCCACTAATAGCATATCATCCACATAGAGCAGTAAAATGATGAAATCATCCTCGGCAAAATACCTCACAAATGCACAATGGTCCGACGTCGTCCGTGCATAACCATGCTCCCCCATAAACGACTCGAACTTTCTGTACCACTGCCTCGGAGCCTGCTTCAGACCATACAAGCTCTTCCTCAACCGGCAGACCAAATGTGACTTGCCCTTCTCACAGAATCCCTCCGGCTGCTCCATGTACAACTCCTCCTCAAGATCACCGTGGAGGAACGCCGTCTTCACATCCATCTGCTCGACCTCCAAGTCGAAACTGGCTGCTAATGCTAGCACCACCCGAATAGACGAATGCTTGACGACAGGCGAAAAGATCTCATCATAATCCACGCCTTTCCGCTGACCGTAGCCCTTGACTACCAGCCTCGCTTTGTATCGAGGGCGAGTAGCATCATCCGTCTGCTTCACTCTGAACACCCATCGATTCTTCAAAGCCTTCTTGCCCTTTGGCAACCGCACCAGATCATAAGTAGAATTGGTGTGCAAGGAACTCATCTCCTCCTGCATAGCCACCATCCACTCCTGCCTGTGTTCGTCTTCCATAGCCTCTGCAAAACTTTCGGGCTCTCCCCCGTCAGTCAGTAGCACATACTCATCCGGCGAGTATCTCGTAGATGGTCGACGATCCCTGTTGCTCCTTCTCAGTGGAGCCACTGGTGCTGGCTGTATACCGACAGCCTCCTCCCCTTCAGGAACTACCTCTCCGGCATGCTCATCCTCCTGAGGGACACCCTGACCACCATCAGCAGGCTGATGATCAAGGTTGGGAGCAACTCCATGTACCGGCTCCCCCATAACTGGATCCTCCGCGATGTCTTCTGGAAACTGCTCGAAGCGAAATGACTCTAACTCAGGCAATTCCTCAGCCTCAGAAGGCGTCTCGGAATCCTGAGTGTTGGTCATGGTCTGATCCTCGACGAACACCACGTCCCTGCTTCTGTAGAGCTTTCCTTCCACTGGGTCGTAGAGTCTATAGCCAAACTCATCCCGACCGTAGCCGACAAAGACGCATCGCCTCGTCTTCGGCTCAAGTTTGGTCCTCTCGTCCTTCGGTACATGCACGAAGGCTTTACAACCAAACGCCCGCAGGTGACTGTATGACGGCTCTTTGCCGTACCATACTTTATCAGGCACATCACCCTGCAAAGGAGCACTAGGAGACAAATTAATAATATAAGCAGCTGTGAGAAGAGCCTCACCCCAATAACTGCCCGGCAAGTTTGCTTCTGACAGCAAACACCGCACCCTCTCCATCAGTGTCCTGTTCATGCGCTCCGCTACACCATTGAGCTGAGGTGTCTTTGGCGGAGTCTTCTGGTGTCGTATCCCTTGCTCTCTGCAATACGCATCAAAGGGACCGATGTATTCGCCGCCATTGTCGGACCGAACACACAACAACTTCTTGCCCGTCTCCCTTTCAACGGAGGCCTGAAACTCCTTGAAAGTAGGCAGCACCTGATCCTTGGTCTTTAAGGCATAGACCCAAACCTTCCTGGAACAGTCATCAATAAAAGTCACAAAGTAAGAAGCACCACCAAGAGATTTTACCTTCATAGGACCGCAGACATCCGAGTGAATCAACTCGAGCAACGCCGGCTTCCTCGAACTTGGGTGACTCTGGAAAGACACCCTATTTTGCTTCCCAGCCAAACAGTGCGTGCATTTCTCCAACTTTGTAGACTTGAGCCCCGGAATCACCTTCCTGTTCACCAAGTAGCTCATCCCCTTCTCGCTGATATGGCCGAGCCGCCTGTGCCACAACTCGGTAGACGCATCACTGACTGCGTTCACCTCCTGTGCCCCCTGTGCGCTCCCCTCCATATAGTAGAGACCGGACTTCTTGCTTCCTCTGGCAATCACCAACGAACCTCTGGAAAGCTTCCACTGACTATTCCCGAAGAGACTGAAGAATCCCTCGTCATCCAACCTTCCAACCGACACCAGGTTGAAACGGATATCAGGGACATGACGAACATCCTTGAGAACAAGAACCGCACCCGTCTTCGTTCTCAAATGCACATCTCCAATGGCAACCGCCTTCGACACATCTCCGTTGCCCATCTTCAACACGCCACAGTCGCCTGTCGTGTAAGTGGCAAACAGTGTCCTATTGTGAGATACATGTGCTGAAGCCCCTGAGTCCACCAGCCAAGAATTGTCATCGCAGGCGAGGTTAGTAATGACCTCATCACCTACGACGATCACATCGCCTCCATGCGTCGAGGCCGCCGCTGTAGTGTTCTCTTCTTGCTTCCCCTTGTCGCCCTTCTTCTCCTTCTTCCAAACGAAACAATTCCGCTTGATATGGCCCTTCTTACCGCAATGGTAACACTCTGAGTCCTCGTACCGACCTTTGGACTTCCCCCTGCTCTTGTCTCTGCCACCACCTGGACCCCTGCTTTTGCCCCTTCCGCGGCTCTCTGAAACCAATGCCTCTGAGTGGTGGGATGTGGATGAAGTGCCCTGAGAACGTCTCCGCATCTCTTCATTCAACACCCCGCTCTTGGCAAACTCCAGACTGACCACGCCCTCTGGAGCAGAAGCGATCATAGATACTCGTACGGTCTCCCACGAGTCTGGCAAGGTACACAGCAGCCACAGTCCCTGAACTTCGTCGTCGAACTTGACTCCCATAGAAGATAACTGGTCAACCACGCCCTGGAAATCACTCAAGTGATCCGTAATAGACGCCCCATCCTTGTACCGCAGACCCATCATCGTTCGGATCAGGAACAACTTGTTTACCCCGGTCTTCTTCGCATACAAGGATTCCAGCTTATCCCATAACGTCTTCGCGTGCTCAATATTGGCAACGTGATTGTACACGTTCTCATCAACAAACTGCCGTATGTACCCACACACCTGTATGTGCTCGAACTTCCAGTCCTCCTCGGATTTATCACTGGGCCTCTCGGATGCAAACACAGGTAGATGCAGCTTCTTGACAAATAGCAAATCCTTCATCTTGCTCCGCCAATAATGATAGTTTGTGCCATTAAGGTTCACCATGCGCACCGGCTTCGCGTCCATCTCTCCTCTCTGGTTCCTCTGTCAACTCCTGACACCCTTTGAACCCAAAGCTCTGATACCACTCTGTTGGGAAAGAAACGCGGAAACCTTTCCCCAAACCGGAGAGTACCTGCGAGAGGACCGAGCAATACAACGCACGAACCAAAAACAACCACACAAAAACAGTCCACGCAGACACAGAGAATTTTTGACGTGGAAACCCTTGCGGGAAAAACCACGGGACGATCGGAGTCCAACCCTGAGAAGCCTCCACTAATGGAATAGAAGAATTACACCCTCTACAAACTCCTCCGATCCAAATCGGATCCCCACAACACTCAGAGATAAGAACAATGATCACAAGGCTACGAAGAACGAGAACGACGAGTAGAGATTACCCGAAACACGATCTCCTTCGAAAAACGACCTTCGATCCTCCGTCTTCTTCTCCGAAGTTGCAATGGCACTCTTGCCTCCTTCTCTCTCGAACTTTTTGTGTTGTCCAATGCTTGCGATTATGAATTAGGGTTGAGAAAACTCAATATAACTCCCCAATCCCGCAACCAACCTGGACCGTTGGATTAGATCCAATGATGAAAACTCATCCTAAAATCCGCTTCAGCCCCCGACGACACAGAGTTCGGCCAGAACTCTGTGTCAAGCATCCAGAACCTCACCCCACAGTACTGGAGTGGCCAGACCGAGTTCGGCCCGAACTCGCCATGGGACCGAGTTCGGCCCGAACTCGGATCCCCTGTTCCAGAATCTCCCCCTGGGCAGCAACAGCAGCAGCGACTCTACGTCGCCCACTTCCCGAGCTTCTTCGACACACGAACGGCGCTCGTCGCACTCCGGGGTCTTCTCCACATAGGTTGGGAACCCCACCCACTCCAACACAGGGCTGATCATCGTTCAAGACCGATCGGACAGCCACCGTCCATATCTAAAATTTTGAGAGGTGCAAGAAGAAAATTAAATTTGTTCATATATATATATATATATATATTTTTTTTTTTTTTTATATATATATATATATATATATGGGAGCGGATCAAAAGTTCTCCTTAGAAAACCCCCTAAAAACTTTCCTCACTCTAATTCGTAATATTAATGTTAATGTTAATATTAATTTTTTTTTATTTTTTTATTAATGTTAATGCTAATGTTAATATTAATGTTAATGTTAATATTAATATTAATTTTAATGTTAAGTTTAATGTTAATTTTAGTATTTAATGTTAATATTAACATTAATATTAACATTAAATTACGGATTAGAGTGAGGGGGTTTTTAGGGGATTTTCTAAGGGGATCTTTTGATCCGCTTCATATATATATATATATATATATATATATATATATATATATATATATATATATATATATATATATATCAAAATAAAAAATATATAATATTATTGAAAAATTAGATAAAAATTTATATTACGTCAAAATAGTTTAAATATAACTTAATTTATTTTAATCAAAATTTATCATGTATATATTTTTAGAAATTTGAATATTTGTTTAGATAATAGCATGTAAGTTAGTTTAATGTGATTTGAATATTGAATATATTTTAATTTGAAATATATATATATATATATATATATATATTGGTTTTTTTGTTTTTTATTTTTTTTAACCGAAACCCCCCTTTTATTGATGTATCAGGCGCAAAATGCCGAAGCCTATACAAAGAGCGCGACTCGCGCGAATGGAAAAGGAAAACTCAAAACCGGCCAGCAACGATCGCGACCGACTGGACCGGACCCAAAGTTAGTTCAACATCCTCCAAAAACTGCTCGCCGAGTGAGAGCAGCGGTTGCTGATTTTTGTTAATCTGTCTGAGAACCTCTCTGATAAGTTTGGAGGAACTGAGTTGGCGGCCTTCATATATGTACTTATTTTTGTTCTTCAATAAAATCCAGATGCCGGCGGCTGCGACGATCTGGTGCCTATGGGAGATACTTCACTTGACGAGTAGATCGTTGAAGCCCCCGACCTGCTGGTTGGGTGACATCTGCTAGAGAGGTTGGACCACAGCTGAGAGGCGAGATCGCCAGAGTGAAGAACGTGATCTGCTGATTCAGCCCTGGGTGAGGAGCAACTGTGGCATCTCGACGCAAGGCTGTAACCGAGGGAAGTAAGGGAGTCGTCCATGGGGAGCTTTCTTTGTTGCGCTCTCCAAGTGAGGATCGACCATTTGATTGGGATGCAGGATTGCCAGAAGGGGGCGGTGAAAAGGAAAGGCTCTCCGGCGACTCTAGCCACAATTCTGGCCAAAGCGAGAGTGAACTCACCCCCATTGTTCGGGGACCACCGCAGAGCACCGGAGGTGTCTCTGATCAACAAAGGTTCTGCGAGGCTACGACCTTGGAGAATACGGCGCCAATTCGCCGACGCTCTGCAATTAGCCGTAACTATCGTTGGGTTGGAGTGTTGAAAGTATCTGGCTTTCATGAAACGAGTCCATATCGAGTTTTTCGTGCGCACCTTCCACCACAACTTTATGAAATAGGCATCAACAATATGCGTTAATCTGCAGAACCTCAGACCGCCTTCGTTGGTGGGTTTAGCCATGGTGTCCCAGTTGGCCCTGTAACACCCAGTTTTCCAGATGAGGGTAATTTTGAAATTTTATAATTATAATTATTATTTATTGATATTTATTATACATTATAATTTTTGGTGATTTTTAATAATTTTTAAACTATTTAAAAACTGCTTTAAGTCATGACTTATGATTTTGATGTGCTGCCAGTGAAACCCTAGAGACTGCATGACCTAGAGCCTAACCATGTCATTAGGATGATTTAATTATTATTTTTAGCCTAGGGGTAATTTGGTCATTTTGACTTATTGGAATTATTTGATGATTTATTGAATTGGTGAATTCTAGTTTGACTTTGACTTATTGCGACCTAGTTGACTAGCCTAGAACCTAACTCTAGCTATGGTAACCCTAGTCTAGCTTGAGTTAACTCATTTTAGTCATTAGAGATTAGTTTTAGAATGAGAGGATTAGTTTAAATGAAATTATTTCATGGTTTGTGGTTTTAATGAAAGGACTTATGATTAAGGACTTAATGACTTGTGACTTGGCCCATGGCCCATGATTTGACACCCTAACCCTAACCAAACCCTAAGTGACCAGCCACATAGGGATCCCCACCCTATATAAACACTTATTCATTAGGGCTTGCCTCTTTTATTTCATTTCAACACATAGGAAAAGAAAGGTACTTTCCCCCTTCCGAAAAATTCCCATAAATTTATTTTAATTCCTTTTTAATCCTAGTTTCTTGCATTAGAACCTAATACTCTCCTATTTTCTGATTGTGGGGTTTAATTCCAGCTTTGGGACAATTTGGGAGCATTTGGCTAGCAAGAAAGAATCCCCCATTTGGAGCTTTTTTATACTTTTTGCACTTATAAGTAAAACCCTACAAATTGTATTTTTATTCTGATTTATTTATATATTAGGCTAGGTTTAGGTGTCCCCTAGCTATTCCTACAATTTGGGTAAATTTTGTGTCCGTTTGGTGTCCGTATCGGACACGTGTCTATGTGTATTACTAGGTGTTTGATGAATTGCTTGAATAGTTCAAAACATTTTAATTTCGAAAACTAATTTCATGGATTTGTAGCCCTATGTGTGTTCTTTAAATTCGTGTCCTACTGAGCACATTTTTGGACACGTTTCGTGTCTAAATTTAGACACACACGCACGCACGCACGAGACCCCGGTGCGCTGCCCTGCTGCTCGGGTGTCCTAGCGGACACGACACAGCGACTCAGGTCACAAAAATTGGTGGACACATTCTCCTAGTGACGGACATGACACCTATAAAGTTTCAAGGGTTCTCGTTTAGTGTGCACGAAGAAAATCGACTTGCACTGGTCCTAGCCTGACACGAGCGCGCTGCGAGAATCGCGTCGGATACGCGTCTCAGTGCACGCGACACGCTACTCGTTGACACAGTACAGGCTGTTTGACATGTCCCCCTAGTCTAGGCGTACACTGTGTGCACGGCCACATGTCACCACGTGGCCTGTGTCGTGCTCTGGACACACGTGCACGCGTGCACGACGCTGCTGTACACAAGTTTTTGTGTCTGTGTACGAGCAGTGTTTGGACACAAATTGTGTCCAGTTTCAGTGGACACTTAGACACTCCACTAATACATGCACACATGGATCTTCAATTACCAACCTTTAATTTATCAATTTATCATGATTTTGATTTCGAAATAGGTTTATCTCATTGGACTGATACGTGTATCAGTTTGTGTATTCTGAGAAATTATTTCCTGTTTTGAACTGGTTTTCCCTGTTTGAATTCCATGTTTGCATCTTACATAAGTGTATTAACTACTGCTAGTTGGATTTTACATGCTTAAATTGGGTTTTGCAATAGTAAAATGAATTTTGATCATGGGAATGGGCTGAAAAGGAAAGACTGATACACAGTTCTTCCTGAAATTGAACCCGAATTTAATTCCCTGTTTAAATGAAATTTAGTATTAATTACTATGTTTATTTCACATGCATTTGTGTTAGAAATTAGGTGGAGGATAGCTAGGCTTGATTCTCGAAATGGAAATTTCTGAAACATAGCTGATACATTCCTGATTGTTGAAATCCTGAACCTTTAATTCCTAATTAACTGATTTTTGGATGTTAGATTGCCATGTTTTAATCTATATTGCATTATTTTATCCGACTGATAAGGATTGGTAGTTGGCATGGGATGATAGGGGTTTTCGAATTAGTGTTGACAGTTAGCCATTATGAACTGTCAATTCCTGAGAATCCTGAGAACCTATATGCTAACTGTCATTGCCATTCTTGTATCACACAGTCCATATTGATTTAGTTTTCTACTTCACATAGACACCACACCCTGTTACAAACCTACACCCACATGTTATAGCAATGTGTTAACTGTCACTGTTTTCAGTTTTACTAAGATTTGCAAATTGCCATGTTTATCCCTTCAATATGTTAGTTAACTGTCAATGCATTCCTGCACTTGGCCATGTCTGCAAACATCCATTCCCTTTTTTAAAAAACTAAGTTTATTGACAAATTGGTCCATGTACATGTGTATTAGGCCATTGTTGAGTTGATCATTGTTTAGTGTGGGTTTTATAGATTCAATTTGATGTTGGGTTTTGATAGTTGTACTGAAATTTGATTTCTGAAACTCTTCTATAAACTGTCAACTAGATTACACATGATATCAATGTCACATGAGTTCCTAATTCTGGGAACGTTCACTGTCCTTGATTCCTATTCCATTGTATCACACTATCACACACACACTCTACACTTCACTCTCATAGATGACTCTCAACACACACACCACACCATACCACACCACTCATCATGCCCCTTCCTTGCCCTCTCTATCACAATATATATATATATATATATATATATATATATATATATATATATATATATAAGTATGTAAATATGCATGTATGTATATGTGAATATATGCAAATGAATGTAAGAATGTGATATTGTAGGAATGTATATATGTATGCAAGCATGAACACTACTTATAGCTTACCCTATATAATTAATGTACATGTGCTATGATATCTTACTTAATGCAACATATGAATACAAGCATATTATGGAGAATACCTATGTCTATGCATATAGAATCTTGCAATGAATGAATACATGTATGTTATGTTTGCCTAATGCCAATATGTAATATGTATGCTTGTGTTGCCTTATGGTTGCTTGTGATTGTGTTGGATGCTAGTCTAGGCTTGGTTAGGCCTAGTGAGACTTGACTAGACTAGGATTGATCTAGTTGACTAAAGT
>JANAVB010008631.1:0-29295 GCA_029216955.1 Iris pallida | reverse complement strand
AGTATTAGTGCAGGGGGAAAATTGGCAAACAGTGGCTGTGTGTGCATTCCAAGTTCAGAGAAGAGGAGTTCACAGTTTCACTTGCATTGTGTGTGGCAGTAGGCTACATAAGAGTGTGTGTGTGTATATATGTTAAGGTACATGTAGTTGTGTACCTATGTGAGTCAAGTATAGGTTGGTGAATAGAAAAAAAATCTGTAGCAAAACAGGAATTGGAGAGGGGAGTTTGAGTAGGATAGAAGAGCAGTTTTTACTGCTTTGGTAGCAGAGGGTTAGACAGTTGGGAGTCGGACAAGCATATGTGGGAGTTCAAATGTACAGGTAATGGGAGAAGAAAATGTCAGTCCAGTGGACAGTAGGTAATAGGAAGACATGTGCACAAAGTGCACAGGTGAAGGGAAGAAAGCCCCTATATATGTGATTGGGAAAATAGGGAAATGGCATTCCTGTGAGTGTAAGGCAGTAGAGGGAATAGACAGACGGATAGGTGTGGGGTTTAAGTAGAAAGACAGGTAAGGGGTTCTCTAGTGTGCATCTTAGAGAGTTAGTATAATGAATTTAAGGATAGATAGGTATATGTATACATATGATTCATAGATACCTTGGTATTATTAACTAATATAGACTAAAAACCTAGTATTATCTAGGTAGTGACCTTGATAAACCTAGTATGCCTAGTTTAGTTATTTTAGGCCAACCATGTTGGCCACTTAGAACTCAAATTAGGAATTTGGCCTAGTTTGACTAGAATAACCCTAGAATTAGACTCACACAACCTAGAAACAGTTAGCTGGACCAAGTTTGACTGAATTGACCTAAGGTTGACCTAGAATTGACTTATTGATCTAGATTTGGACTAGTTTGACTTGTTTTCATTCTAGAACTTTGTATTGACATTAATATTCCATATTTAGGTCTTCGAGGCATCGTATCTGACACTGTTGAAATTCTACACCAGATCTCAGGCAAGTACATTCTCTGATAATTTTCCATTTATGATATTTTTTATGTTTTATGTATTTAGTGTAGATATCCTTGATCTCTTGACACATTGGTCGGTATTGTCTGGATCCCGTCATGAGATGTTATTCCATGTATATCTTGATATATCCTGTGCAAGTCATGTTCATGTTTCTTGTGCATTGTATAGACACCGATTCCTGTGAAGGCTCGCGACCTTCTCAGGAAATTCCGTGTCATAACGTGTCATGGTTGGATCCACTGTATCAGTCGATGGCGGGAAGTAGTAGTGTAGATATGTGATCATACCCTTCATGTGCATGTCATGTTTTTCTTGTGAGTGTTAATCATACTCCGCATGTATGATTAACCAGGACATATATTCATGTGCAAGTTTTCAAGCCGATCGCATGTTGAAACTATACTCACTCACATAGATAGTATATTTTCCGACTCTTGTGCATGATATATCCTGTTCACCTGCTCTTATATTTACTTACAGTTCACTCATGCCCTGTTATATTCCTGTCCATGTTATTTCACCTTGTATATCCTCTCTATTTACTGTTATATAGACTCTTATCATTTATTGGAAAATGTTATTAGAGATGTACTTCGCTCAAATCCTGACTGGATATATTTTTCAGACGGCGCAGAGGATGAGTGCCCTACTTATTACGGCCCTCCAGGTGTAGTCGGGATAGATCGGGAGACTCTGATTCAGGAGGGTCTAGTTCCAGCAGAGGGCCCTATTTAGCGACTCATTAGGCTAGATTTTTACTGGACATTGTCTCCAGTTGATGACACTTGGCATCTTTATTGTGTTTGAGATGTGTTAACTCTTTAGTCTATCTGGACTTGTATTATTTTACGTTAGACTTTTCTGGATTTTTCTTATCTTGTTGTCTTTATCTTTTGTATCATTTATCTTTCTTTTAGCATTGTGATTGAGTATGGTCATATTGTCATTTACTTATCCTCTATTGGAGATGACCATATTGACATGTTATGATATTTAAAATTGTTAGTCAATTAGTTAGACCTAAACAGCGTTCTACCGCCGATGCTGCGGTGTAGGCTGGGCGCTGTCACGCACTCGTGCCCCTATACCGGGTGCAGGTCGTGATAGTGACCCCCCATGTTTCTTGAATATTACATAGACTACCACTATTCTGAAAATAATCACACTGATCACCTCATTTATAAAATTTATAAAACATAGGAGTGACCGGTGTTATAAGTTTCTATAAAAAAAAAAAAAACTTATTCATAGGGGTAGTCCATGTAATTAATTTTCAAGTAGGAGTGTTTTATGTAATAAGTATAAAATATATGGGTTATTAACACAATTTGCCCTTTCTATAAATAATGATGAATGTAGCACTTGTGGAAAGACCCTACCCCAATGATGCGATACCGTAACCAAGTATTAACCCCTAACTATAAGGCATTCATTATTGTACCATATTCTTATCCATAATGATGTGATTAATTAGTTGGCAAACAGATACTTGGAGTTGCTGGAGAAATAAATTAAAAAAAAAAAAAAAAAATCGTGCATAAACAAGGGTATGTTTGCATGAAATCCCCAAACATTTCTCTTAAATTTGTTCCAAATCCAAACATCTATTATAAATTTGTTCCAAATGTTTATTCTTTTAGACAACCCCCCATTCATTCTTGTTCATCAAAAATATATATAGTTTACGATTAAATGAAATATTTATAATTAAATTTATTTATTTACATTTAGAAGACCTATAACAGAAATTTAAAAACTTAACCGAGAACAAAAAATTTGAGTTAAGTGTTGATAACTGATGTTTGTTGATAAGCTGCAAAAGATTCATCGCATATGAGTATAGTTACAAACAAATAACTTTTCTGTTTCGTCTTGCTCAGCCTGTTGGAGAGACCGACGAACACTAGTTAGTTCTTTTTAGTTTTTTCTTTTAAAGAAATAGTTTTAAAAAAATTAAGCAACTTTTAAACATATTAAATTATGATATTTTGGAACGTTTCATCCCAAAGTAGCTGTTAACTACGAGGGAAAATAAACAAAAACTTTTTGACTTTGGTCCCACTTATTAATATGAATTTGCATTTATATTTTATTTTTTGTGATTATTATTCTTACATTATACAAAACGAATATTTTTTTTAACAAAAAGTAAAATTTAAGTACAAAATTCATATTAATAAGTGGGACAGAAGTTAAAAATTCCCAAATAAACATTATAAGGAACATAGAAATCACACCCAAAAATTTGAGGGGTTTTTGTGATTTTAGTCAATAATTAAATACTAGCAATATTTAATCGGACCTTAATGGCAGTTAGCTGTACCAAAAGACAAGGAAAAAAAAAGGGAAAAGAGAAAAATATTTAAAAAAAAGAATTTGTAATTATGTCCACCTAATGGGGCTTTGACTAGAACATTCCACCTAATCCATGCTTTTCCTTTTCAGTCTCTTCTTCAAGAATACTCTCTTTTATCTTCCTTTTCTGGGTGGGCTGTCCTTATGGAAGGATAATTTAGCAAGTGGTATGGCTCCACAAAAGTGCAAATTTGATTAAAAAAAATAAAAAAAAATAAAGAAATGCAGTCAATGATCATTTAATCTAATTAAGCATAATCTTTGTTAACTTAGGTCAGAATTTCATACTACGGTTAGGTCATAGTAGGATTAGTATCTATAAGATTTTAATTAAGTAGTAGTGCTAGTTAGATCGACAACCGAACCATTTTTATCTGAATCGAAATGGACCCAATCTCGGATAGGTCGAGTCTACATTTATATAGATCGTACCCTACCAGCACCTTGACCTACTACCAGGGGCTATTACCTATTTACAGAGCCGTTTTCTGCACATGTGCAAGATGTGCTATCGCAACGATCCCAAAAATCGAAAAGTACCAAATTTTTTAACTTTCTTATATATTACTAATGTGAAATCTCAATTTTTAGATTGACGATTTCCTGTGTTTTAAAAACTGCAATAACATGACCATTAGAAGGAAAAAAAATTATAGTGGTTTTTAGATAAAATCGTTTTTCAGTATTTGTACATGATCCTTAAAATATCAAAAACGGATACCAATAGCAGTTCTATTATTAAGACTTGGTCTGGAATTACTGATATTTTTTAAAAATCGACAACAAAAGTAACTATTGACAACAAGTGGATACGTGATATTAAAAGTTGTCTCATAATTGAATTAAAATTTTCAAAACCTTTTTGATAAGTTGTTATCAAACAAACTTGAAACGTTTCCGAAAAAAGAAAAAAGAAAAAGTAGAAGGTGTTGGTGTTTTTACCTTTGGACTAGAAAAGATAGTCCCACATCGGCTACACCAAATGGTGAGTATCTCAATATAATGCATTGCTTGTGTTGAGGTGTGCACATGAGGTGTAGTGGGGCACAAGTTTGTGCCATGTGGAAGTATTTTCCTAGAAGAAAAAAGGATTAAATCCAACAAGGATGCAAGTTAATTTTTGTTGTGCGGACTCGGACTCGGACACGGACTCCAGGATGTCTCGTGCATGCACGGGAGTGTTCGGGGGGTAGGCGTGGACTGGCACACTTCTATGCTGATTGTGGGATGATCTAAAATATCAAACTCTATTTTTGAGTATTGGTATTTTAGTCCCACATTGGATAGGAGAAGAGGTGAAGTCTCAACTCCACTCTATAAATAGAGCCCCTTGGCCTCCTTTGAAAGATGCACCAAGAAGAGAGTTAAGGAAGTCTGTAAAGTCCAGGAAGCCCGTTCAAGTCTCAAATATTGACTTACGAGCGTTCCAGAAGTTCTTCGTGAACTTGCTGGTTCCTGGAAGCTGTTCGTGCTCGTGTGGGGCGAATAAAGCATTGAGCAACGGTGGTTCATTCACCCCAGCATCTCATTCTCGCCTGTCATCGCTGCTGTTGCCTTTCACAGTAACTTCTTTTTAGAAGCTCTACTGCCGATAGTCGCTTGCACAAAAGTCTCTTTAGATTTTTTGTGTATTACGTAGAATCTTTTTAGATCCTCGTAATTCAGAATCCTCCAGGATCTCTGTTGCACATCTTCTTTAAGGTGTTGCATTTGAAACGTTGTCTTTACAATTGTTTCAGTTTCAGAATTTTTCACCGAAAATTGTGCCTCGGCACTAACAATCTCAAAGCTTTATTGAGAAGATGGATAATTCTCGTGCTTCGCTCATCGATACCGGCTTTAACAAGTTGGAGAAATTCGATGGCGAACACTTCCAGATATGGAGACGAAAGGTCACTTTAAATCTTCAACTCGTAAATGTTGATCACGTGCTGTCAGAAGAAGAACCGATCGTTCCATGGAAGACTCTCTGGCAGAGTCCTACTCCAAGAAGACATCTGCCAAAGAGATATGGGACTCCTTGGGAAAGCTCTATGAAGATGACGAGAACCGGTCCAAGATCTTCAAGGTAGAAAAATACCACAAGTGGACCTTCGAAGACGATAAGGCGATGCTGCCCCAAGTGAAGGAGTTTCTGAAGTTGCGTCAGAAACTAGAAGACGAGAACATGCCCCTCGTTGACAAGTTTGTCGTTGGAGGGATCGTCGCGAAACTTCCTACAGAATGTAGCAACTTCTATGCAAGGATGCATCGAAAGAAGATGGAAATTAGCTTGGAAGATTTCTTGCAAGAGATCCATGTTGAGGACGAGATGCGCTCTCAACAGAAGATGGATACTCTGTCCAAACAACTGGCGAAGGCAAATCTGGTCCAAACCAGAGAGTACCAGGGGAAGCGGGCTGCTTCTCATCGCAAAAAGAAGGACTTCACGAATCTGAAAGTGAAGGGTCCTGCTTTCAAGCAGCAGAAGTCTAAGTCCCATGTGACTTGCTTCAATTGTGGCAAGAAGGGCCACTACAAATCCGAATGCAAGTCCAAGCCCAAAGAACAAGGTGAGCCTAGTAAGGTTTCTATGATTACTAATCTAGTTGCCATGATAGCACAGGTTGCAACTGTGGGGGCTGACTTGGACTGGTGGATAGACACTGGTACGACCTGCCATGTCTGTTCAGACAAAGACTGGTTCGTCTCTTATGAGCCAACTTCAGAGAAGGTCATAATGGCAAACCAGGCACAAGCTGAAGTACTGGGGATCGGGACGGTGGAGCTGAAACTCACATCGGGGAACACTCTGACGCTTCAAGGTGTGAAGCATGTTCCAGTAATTGCTAAGAACCTGATCTCTGGAAGTCTGCTCTGCAACGCAGGCTTGAGGATGGACATCAATGCTGGCCAGTTGGTGATGTCCAAGAAGGGTACATTCTTCGGGAAAGCTTTCCAAACTGAAGGAATGTACAAGATTCAGCTTGTTGTAACCCAGCATGATAATATAAATGTAATCACTTTTTCTGATTATTCTCTTGAGTTGTGGCATAATAGGCTAGGACATGTTCATTGTAAAAGGATTAACAAAATGTCTAGTCTAGGACTTATCTCCAAGTGTGGGGGTAAGGTAGAGAAATGCGAAGTATGTGCTCAGACGAAGATCACAAGGAAACCCTTTCACAGGGTCCATCGAAGCACAGATCTTCTGGAGTTGGTTCACTCAGATATCTGTGACTTCAAACAATTCTCTACAAAGGTCGGGATGAAGTATTTCATTACTTTCATCGATGACTTCTCAAAGTATGCTTTCGTCTACTTGCTCAAGTCTAAAGACGAAGCATTCGAGAAGTTCAAGGAGTTCAGGGCCGAGGCTGAGCGGCAAACTGGATAACAACTCAAGAGGTTAAGGAGTGATCGAGGCGGGGAGTATCGGTCTCATGAATTCTTATCATTCTGCAAAGAACATGGAATCATCAATGAGACAACGGCTCCGTACTCTCCTCAATCCAACGGAGTAGCAGAAAGGAAGAACAGAACGTTGACAGAGATGATGAACTCCATGCTGTTGACTGCGGGTCTTCTAAAGTGTTACTGGGGAGAAGCTGCACTAACGGCAAGGTTCATTCTGAACAAAGTGCCATATGCAACTTCCGACATAACTCCTCATGAACTCTGGTTCAAAGTCAGACCTAACTTGAATGTCATTCGAGTGTGGGGGTGTCTGGCTTATGTGAAGCTCCCGGATCTGAAGATTCAGAAGCTGGGGACAAGGACTACGAAGGCGATCTTCTTGGGGTATGCCGAGAAGAGTGATGCTCGGAGATTCCTTGATATCGAGTCAAACCATATCATCGAATCTTGCGATGCTGAATACTTTGAAGACAAGTTTGCAAAACACAAGAATATTGTTCTCGCGGATCTTCCGGAGAATGATGAGGGTACAAAGCAGACATAAGTCTTTAATAAACAGTAGTACAAGATGAAGCTGTCGTCAAGGAGACACCAGCTGAACCAGAACTCGCTGAGCCGTCAACTAAGCGAACGAGGAGGCCGAAAGACTTCGGAGATGACTTCGTCACCTATCATGTGGAAGCAGATCCGCTTACCTATGATGAGGCGATGAAGACCCGAGATGCTGTATTCTGGAAGGAGGCGATAGACAACGAGATTGACTCAATCACCTCCAACAACACATAGGTATTGGTTGACCTGCCAGAAGGAGCAAGACCCATCGGATGCAAATGGATCTTCAAGAAGAAGATGAAAGCAGATGGAACCATTGACAAGTTCAAGGCCAGGCTAGTGGCCAAGGGTTTGCTCAAAAGCAGGGGATCGACTACTTCGACACTTATGCTCCAGTAGCTCGGATGACAACCATCAGATTGTTAATTGCTCTAGCAGCAATACACAAGCTGGTGATACATCAGATGGATGTGAAAACGGCATTCCTTAATGGCGAGCTGGCCGAAGAGATCTACATGCAACAACCAGAAGGTTTTGTCGTCAGAGGTCTGGAAGATAAAGTCTGCAAGTTGATGAAGTCTCTGTATGGTTTGAAACAAGCTCCCAAAATGTGGCATGAGAAGTTTGACAAGGTGATAAGGTCAAATGGCCACAGGGTCAGTGAAACAGACAAGTGTGTCTATACGAAGTTTGCTGACGGAAGAGGAGTAATCGTATGTCTTTACGTGGACGACATACTAATCCTAGGTACGGATTTAAGCTGCGTCACAGAGACAAAGAAATTACTCTCGACCAAGTTCAGTATGAAGCTACTTGGGGGATGCCGACGTAATCTTGGGGCTCAAGATCATCCGGACAGGCACTGGAATAGCGCTGTCATAATCTCATTATATTGAGAAGATGCTCACTCGCTACGGGTATCAAGATCTTCCTATTATTGATACACCGTACCGGAGTGATCAGAAGCTGGAGCCAAATTCGAGGGAAAGCGTCAGGCAGTTGGAGTACGCTAGCGTCATCGAAAGCTTGATGTACGCTACTACTGCCACAAGGCCTGACATAGATTTTGCCGTGGGAATGCTGAGTCGGTTCACTAACAATCCAGGCGTTGAGCACTGAAAAGCTGTGAAGCGTGTTATGAGATATCTCAAGAAAACTCAGACATATGCACTTTTCTACAGCGGAGATCCGTCAGTAGTGGAAGGCTTCAGTGATGCTAGCTGGTGTTCAGATATGGAGAGCGAGTATTCCACAGGTGGATTCGTATTATCCATGGGCGGAGCTGCTATATCGTGGAAGTCGAAGAAGCAGACTATGTTATCTCGCTCCTCCATGGAATCTGAATTCTTTGCATTGGATGCTGCTACATATGAAGCAGAGTGGCTTCGGGAGCTCATGTATGATCTTCCGGTGGTCGGGGTTCAGATACCGATAATACCGATATACTGTGACAACCAGGCGGCAGCGGCAGTGGCATCAAATGAACTCTTCAACGGGAAGAAGAGGACGGTGCGGTTGAAGCACAGAGCAGTACACGATCTTATCAAGAGAGGTGTTATTGCAGTGATTGATGTTCGGAGTCAGGAGAACCTGGCGGATCCGTTCACCAAGGGCCTCAAGCGCCAGCTGATCGATGACACAGCTTGTAAAATAGGCTTGAAGGCATTCTGATAGTGTGTTATTACATTCCTACCATAAAGTTTTATGCTATTAGTTCAAAGAGAAATCTACTAGGCATCTAGCTTTTGGTTCAAGGGAGGACTATTAACCAGAAGAATATCAGGAACGGTGGGTACTTGTCCTTTGTGACATGGAGAGGTTACGGACCTACAACCACTGTTGTCTACTGTTATTTTCTGCGAAAAACGGATCCTGTGGGAAGGTTGGCTTAAATGCCTTAATGAGTTCTCAGGCAGAGTGAATGCCTGGAGTACTTTACAGGAAGCACGGTAGTGCAGCACTACAAGGAATGTAACTCCATGCTACAGTGGGGTGACTCCACCATGAGGTTCCCAGGTAGGGGTAATGCCTCGGCTTTGCAAGCCAAGTCACAGCGGAGTAGCACCGCAAATAGGCAGGTAGCCTAATGCTGTATGATAATCATAATAAAGAGAGGTAGACAGCACTACAAAGAGGACGATGTCCTCATGTTACAGAGGTATGATACCACGAAGAGGTACCAGGTAGGGTAAAGCCTCGGCTTTACGAGCCATGTTATAGCGGCGTAACACCGCACGGAAGCGCAAGGCTTCATGCTGGGTAGTTTGGCACTACAAAGAGGCCTGTGACCTCATGCTACAGTAGTATGACACTACGATAAGGTACCCAGGTGGGGTAAAGCCTCGGCTTTAAGCCATGTCATAGCGGCGTAGCACCGCAAAGAAGCGCAATGCTTCATGCCATGACTCTTTATAAAGAACTCACCTATAGTGTATGGACAGAGATATCAGGCCGTCTCTTGAGGGTAAACTTGTAGACGTCCAAAAATTATACACTGAAATCAGGCTGGCACAAGGCCTTCAATGTGCAGCCAGAAGCACAGTTGATGTCATTATGTGAGTAGGAAGAATTGCAGTTATGGTGCAGAATTCAAGGCTTAGTCCATTCTTGTATCATGATGTTATTTAACCTATGCGGGAAGATTCAAGTCGAAGCGACATCTCTCCTAATGCATGATGGGCAGTCACTGTGGGGAACGCTCAACCCATATATTGAGATATGTGGGAGATTGTTGGTGTTTTTGCCTTTGGACTAGAAAAGATAGTCCCACATCGGCTACACCAAATGGTGAGTATCTCAATATAATGCATTGCTTGTGTTGAGGTGTGCACATGAGGTGTAGTGGGGCACAAGTTTGTGCCATGTGGAAGTATTTTCCTAGAAGAAAAAAGGATTAAATCCAACAAGGATGCAAGTTAATTTTTGTTGTGCGGACTCGGACTCGGACACGGACTCCAAGATGTCTCGTGCATGCACGGGAGTGTTCGGGGGGTAGGCGTGGACTGGCACACTTCTATGCTGATTGTGGGATGATCTAAAATATCAAACTCTATTTTTGAGTATTGGTATTTTAGTCCCACATCGGATAGGAGAAGAGGTAAAGTCTCAACTCCACTTTATAAATAGAGCCCATTGGCCTCCTTTGAAAGATGCACCAAGAAGAGAGTTAAGGGAGTCTGTAAAGTCCAGGAAGCCCGTTCAAGTCTCAAATATTGACTTACGAGCGTTCCAGAAGTTCTTCGTGAACTTGCTGGTTCCTGGAAGCTGTTCGTGCTCGTGTGGGGCGAATAAAGCTTTGAGCAACGGTGGTTCATTCACCCCAGCATCTCATTCTCGCCTGTCATCGCTGTTGTTGCCTTTCACAGTAACTTCTTTTTAGAAGCTCTACTGCCGATAGTCGCTTGCACAAAAGTCTCTTTAGATTTTTTGTGTATTACGTAGAATCTTTTTAGATCCTCGTAATTCAGAATCCTCCAGGATCTCTGTTGCACATCTTCTTTAAGGTGTTGCATTTGAAACGTTGTCTTTACAATTGTTTCAGTTTCAGAATTTTCCATCGAAAATTGTGCCTCGGCACTAACAGAAGGAGCCTAGTCATATGTATGTGCAACTAACCTATTGGAGCCTAGTCATATGTATGTGCAACTAACCTATTGGAGTTTAGGCTCTAGACTTTATCACAACCATGTTGTTAGACAGCTCTATTGGGCACAAAGAGATCCAACAATAGAGAGATCAATGAGCTCATGATGAGATTGGAAGGATGTCAATGCTAATTTGGAGCATCAAGGATAAAGGGTGCCTAACAAATGTTTGGAGAGAATGATAGACTATGTTTGATAATACTTATAACAATAAATATAAAATATAAAAATCTATTTTGCACTTAACTATTATTTATGTTTGACAATACTTATAAATGGGCTTCACCTTTTATTTTATTTTTCTTTCTTTTGTTGTCCTATGTAAGTCATCAACCGATGAATTGGAAAAGCCATCTCAATCGATTTATTCAAATTGAAATATTCACACATATAAGTAAAGCATATGAGCACCTTGGCTGATTCATATGTAACCAAGAATAACTATATTAAAACCCCCACAATATTTTTTTTAATTAGAACCCACATATACACCTACACGTTTTTACGTTGGATAATTCAAACTTTGTCGGTTCTACCTGGTGTCCGTGCTGTTTTCAACATGAACTACAAGCGTCGGACACCACAACATTCTCATTCAATTTCAAATATATAGCGTACATATATGTTGTATAATTGTACTTGTATATATCTTAGTATCTGATTGAGAATGGGTTGGCATAATAATTGTATCATTATACTATAAAATCAAAAGTAAAAGAGAATACATTTGTGCTATAAAAAAAATATTCTTCTCTATTAATTTTTATGGTATCATAGTTTATTACCTAATACTCTTTTATTTTCTTCTTTTTGATATAATGGCATAAGAAAGCAACAAGAGCATGATATCAGCCACCTCATAGATCCTCTTCTTTTTCAAATAAAAAGTTTTTGGCCATCAATGCCTCTCTCAAAATGCCCTATGTGCAAGATCGGCTCCAGCATTTTGGAGGTCCTAGATAAGTCCCAAAAATGAAGCCATCATCCTTTTATATAATATTTTTTTATTTTGCAAAATCCAACAAATCTAAAATACAATATAATTAGTACTAAGCAACTTCAAGTTCTAAATTTATAACAAAATTTCTGGATATATTCAGATTATATTATAAACAACTGGATGGTAGAATATGGATAAAAAATTCATATGCAAAGTAGTCGAAGATGACAAATATTATGTCAGGGGTCCTAAAGTTTTCCATTGCAAGAATTAAGATAAATATGGATGAAACTTTACATAAGATGAAATCCGAAATCATATACAAATTTTTTGGATGCAATGAATCATGAAATTATTCGTATACGTGGATAAAAATTATAAAAAATAATTGTCAATAACAACATCACTCAAGGGACAGTCATGGACATTCCTAGGCCCATATTTTTTTTCTGGACAAAAAAAAAATTGTTGCTTAAAAAAAAATGGAGACCCCTCGGGGGAGGAGGCCGCGACTGTCTAGCCCGCCTCCTCTAGAGTCGTCTATGCCTATGTGGTATGCCTAATTTAATGCTCTTCTCGTTGGTTATGATTTTTTTTTTTTTTGAGGATGTCCACTTCTTAATGGTGCTTGGAGGCATGCCTCCAAGGGGGCTCGAACCCGCGCCACTGCGTCGGGGTGCTCCACCGTTCCCAACGGACTACGGCCACGGGGACCGTTGGTTATGATTTGATAGGCTACATTGATGGAACCTTAAAACCTCCTCCACAAACATCCATCGTCAATTGCGGTTTCTATCTCCTCTATTTTTATAGTAAAAATTTATTTTAGAAAAAATTTCTACAACCATGAATTATATCTCAATTTCTATCCTATGTAACGGTAATTTTAGATGATAAATTTCTATGAGGATTTCTACATATAGAAACTCTCATAATTTTTTTTCATCTTTCATACCAATTATCATTGGACCCAATTTTATGAAATTGATCTTTTTATTTGTTGTCACATATGATAAAAATTGAGAATCATTGGAGAGTATTTTTGTGTGTGTGAAAATTTTATATAGAAACTCTACCAACTAGTATAGAAACTTCCTCAAAGTACAATGACAAGTAGAATAGTAACTCAAGTTTTTATCCCCCTATTTATATGGTAGAAATCTATTTTAGAAAAAAAACTTCTCTCGACCATAATTTATATTCCATTTTCTATCATCTGTGGCAGTGGTGTAAGATGGAGAATTTCTATAAGAATTTCTGCATATATAAACTCTCACAAAAAAAAATTCATCTCTCATAGCAATTAATATTGGATCATACATCATTAAATTGATCATTTCATTTATTAACACGTATGATAGAAATGGAGAATGATGAGAGAAAATTTTTACGTAGAAACTCTACCAACTAGGATATTTTTTTTCTTCTTAAAATGAAATGCCAAGTAGGATATAAACTCAATTTTAGAAATTTCCATTGGAGATGGCCTAAGAGTTTTTTTTTTTTTTTTTTTCATTTGCCAAAAGAGTAATACTATGGAGACACACTTTTCTTGACATACTTGATAGCCACACTGATGTGGCAGTGCATTATTGATTGTCAATTGTTATCATGTGTCATTTTTATCCAAACTAAAATTATTTTGGGAGTGATTTGGTGAACATTCTCACTAATTTTGACCACTAATTTGATACGTTGTAAACATTTTAGTGGAATGATGGACATCCACCCAACAACATATGTTTCTGAGCAAATCACTCCAAACCCAACATGGAACATTTGGTTTCATCATGGTGAATTATTTTTTTGCATATCATTAGTGCTTCTACTTTTCGAGTATGTCATGCCTCTCATTGCTTCCACAACCACAAGCACTTCTAGGGAAGCATGGGAATGGCTCTCTCGTCTATTCACAAATAATACTCGATCGTGGATCATGAGTCCAAAGGATTGTCTTACAATGTACAAGGTGTGGCTAGGTCTGTAAAACGATTCAAGCTGTTCGTATTCGGTTTATGTTCGGCTCAGTCCAAATTCGGATTAAGCTCGTTTTTGGACTAATCGGTACTGAGTTCTACCATAGATTGTTCGACTCGATCTTGTTCGCAAACAGGCTCGAGCTCGACTCGGTTTCTCATATTAGGACTTTTTCTAGTATATGTTATGCATTTTTTAATAGATAGAAATACATTTTGTCTTAGAAATTTTACTCTTTTTTTCTTTTTCTTTATATGATGGTAAATTTATGATGTAAAGAGCATAAGTAATTCAATAAAAAAAATCTTTAAAACTTGAGAGAAACAGTGTTCTAGTCTATACAACATGTTCAATAGGACTTTGGCTCGAGCTTGATTCGTTCGAGTCTCTAATCAAACTGAGTTCAAACACCATTTTAGAGTCCGACCTTAAGTTCGGCTCGAATCAAACTTTTGGATAGTTAAGTCAAACCAAGCTTGAACACTATTTGTTCGAGCTCGTTTGTTCGATTTTCAGCCCCAGGTGTGACATCATCTGCATTGGGGTTAGGTTACGGTTCCTTTTTCCTTTTTCCTTCCCAAACCACTTTTGTATATATGTGCAAAGTGGGCCAAGAGGCCCAAAAATTGGTCCAGTCAAATCCAGGCAGGACCAGCTCAAGCCTAGTCAAAGACTATGACCGACCCGACTCAATCAAAATTCGGGTCGGACTGACTTTGGACGTCCCAGACCCAGGTCTGGCCCAACCCAGCCCGACTTGATCGCCCAATCAGGTCGAGTTTCCTCCTCTAGGTCAGGAGGCCCATCCTCGTCCGTTCGGGTCAGCAGATTGGTCCAGGCCCGATTGTCCCCCTTCCCTTGCGGGTTCGGTTATATAACCGTTGGATTTTTTTTTTTACCATTTTACTCCTATATCCGTTATTTAGCCGTTAGGGGAGTAATTTAGTCAAATACCCCCAAACAACCATAATATAAGAATAATTTGACCTTTTAGAAGGGTATATTTACTAAATATTAATACTCTCATAATTTAGTTGTTTATGAACGTCAATCATGGTTATTTTTTTATTTTGCTGAATATGACCAAATCTCCTATAACAACTATATTTCAAAGATACTTATAGTCATTGCACATGAAAATTTATATAAACATGGACTAGTTTATCTAAATTTACTACAACAATTTTTTCCCTTTTAGTTTCTTCTAATATTTTCAATCAATTTTGTGTTCTCTTTTATGAAATAGATACTTTTTCACTACGCAATCTAAAGATCATAGATGATGAACAACAACTACCGCAGTAACTACAAAGTCCGCAACCAAAAGAAAATGACGATGGATCATCGATCTTGATTACAATATTTAGCCATACAAAATTATAGAGGTCGATCTCTAATAGCAAGTATCACAAAAAAAATATAAAAGATAGTTGAGAATGAAACACAAGTTGTATCAAAAAACACCAATATAACAATGATAACATCCACCATATACCGGAAAATGATAAATAAAACAACATGCACATTCCTCTACGTAAATGTAAAATTTTCAATTCAACACAATTTATTTATCTTTCTTACATTTACTTTTATACTTTTTAAATTAGGAGTTGTCTATAATTTATATATTTTTAAAATAGGGGCAAAGACCTTTTTTTTTTTTAATTCGCTTGGCCCGCACCCAACGAGATCGGCTCAAAACTGAATTTTGTGATGGGCTGTGTTTAGGATGAAAATTTTTCATACAGAAGCATCTATCAAAGTTTTAATACCTCTTATGTATGACAAGTGGACCCCCTATTTCTTCGTAAAGTGTGTAGACATATATATATATACATAAACTTTGAGAAGGATCCACTTGTCATACATAGGGGATATCAAAACTTTAATACGTGCTTCTGTATCAAAGTTTTACTCGTGTTTAGAGTTTTGTTCTTCGGCCCAACTCGGATCGGTGTTGTAGGCCAGGCTGAACCCGGTCTAAGCTGGGCCAGGTCGGTCCGGCACCGACCCAACAAACAATATGAGCCACTTCAAACTATTGCCATATTCTTCCGAATCGATCAAAATTTTAACCAGTCCCGCCGGAGGGTGTCAGGCAACGGCGTCGAAGGAGGAGAAGACGGCAGAGGAGAAGTACCAAATCTTTGTCCAACTTTGGATTTTTGTTAAATTGGTTCTTTTACTATGTGACATATAGGATAGAAATGGAGACCCATTGGAGAGCATTTTTGTATGTCTACAATTTCTATGTAGAAACTCTTCCAACTAGGATTAGAAATCTCCTTAAAGTACAATGCCAAGTAGGATAAGAACTCAATTTTTTGGGACCGGGGCTCACTTTATCATTTCCTACTATTCTCATACAAACCCAACCCATTCTACATTTACCTTTTTTTTGAAATTTTGGGCTCCAAATTGCATTGGAGAGTCCCAACTACTAATGATGCTCTTAGAAGTAGAAAAAATTGAAACCAAATTTCAAATTCCAAATTCTCCATCCGAGCTCCTCCACCAACCATCTCCAGTGGGGGTTTCTATCTTCCATATTTCTATGGAAGAAATCCATTTTAGGAAAAAATTCTCCCAATGGTAATTTCTATCACCATTTTTATCCTAGATGGCAATAATGTAGGATGAAAACTTTAAACTCTCATAGAAATTCTCCTATCTCTCGTGACAATTATTATTGGACCCCACACCATTAAATTGATCTTTTTACTATGTGACGCATAGGATAGAAATGAAGAATTATTGGAGAACATTTTTTTGTATATCTACAATATGTAGAAACTCTTCCAACTATGATTAAAAAAAAATTTAAAGTACAATGCCAAGTAGGATAATAACTCAATTTTAGAAATCACCATTGGAGATGGTCTTAGAGTCTCCTCCTTCATCCAAGCCTTCCATCTGTCCTTCTTTGTCAAATTCCACATCCCAATAGTGGTTGCGGCCAAGAGTGGATGAGACGTAATAATAAAATAGTTTGAACCAACCTGGGGAGGATGAGGCTACGGCTCGACGAGCATATGGTGCTATTACGATGCGAGTGGTTGGAATAGTACAACACAATTACTCAATAGTGCAACACATTACTCCGACATGGACGATACGTGCTTGACCAAAATGCTTTAGTGGAGCCTAGGCAAAAATCAAGGATTTCTTCAATCTGAATTTTTTTATACTACCTATGGAACAAATCATGTACTTTTTTTTTCGCCTTCTTCAAATAATTTATCTAGCCGGACTTTAATTCGGAAAATTTACTGTAACGAAATAAATTTTATATAAATTAGCACAAACAAAACAATTTCGAATAAATTAGCAATAACGATATATTAACACAATATATGCAGAATTAGGACCATTCTCAATGTATGACTTATTTCTTCCTCACTCATAATACTAACAATAAAGCAGAATTAGGAAGGATATATTCATATTTAGTAAATGCACTTGTGTTACACATAAAATAATAATATTATCTAATTATAGTTAATTATCTCTTCTAACTCATGTGGTTAAGATATGAAGTATTCTTTTTGGTTGTTTGACTTCGATTCTACGTTCTTATATATAACAAATTTAATTTTTTTCAATAATTTTTTAAGGGTGTTATTATTGACACTCCTAAAATTTTATCATGCACTACTTTTAAATTTTCTATCATTCAAATTTTAAATGTACCCGTGCATTAAATCTGAGATTAATTTGTGCATGCATGGAGGGAGAAATACATGATGACATTTTAGAGTGTCAATAATGTGAATGCATGAACAAATTTAAAATTTGAATGATAGAAAATTAAAGAGGAGTGCATGATGACATTTTAGGAGTATCAATAACAACTTTTTTTTTAATAATTTTTTTTAAAAATTAATAAACGATGATATATATACAACTTAGACGGTTTACTTTTGAATGATTTTTCAGTCTCATTACGATCCTAGAGATTTATACACGCAAAAGTCATAATAATCACAATAATTCATAATAATTTTTTTTGCTACGAAAAGGAGGCAACTATGGTACAAAAGGGGCAGAGAGTTTGCAGTTCTCCACAGTTTTGAAATGAGTGTTGTGTCCTTGCAACGAAGGGCGATGTGTACGACTGGTGGAAGAAACGTGAACTTTACTCCTGGTTGTCCCTACTACTACTTGCTCCAAATAAAGTTTAGCGTTAATTTAAATTTAAACTACTCCAACTTTTATTTTTATTAGCATTTTGTTGTCTTGATTTCTTTTCCACTTGAATACATTTGTTTAATGGAAACAGAGGTTAACAGAAGAAGATTGATTGCAAAACACTCCAATGTAAAATGATTGTGAAAGTTACTTCTTCGAGCGATTTCATAAATTTAGAATTGAATAACAGTGTAATGTTAGGAACCCGTTGGTTGGTTGGCTGGTTGTCTATATAAATGGGAAAAAAAAAAAATTTACAATAAAACTTCTGTAATTGAGATTGCATCTACTTAGTCTGTCTGCAACAAAAATTGCAACTGCACAGTATGTTTTTCAACTTTTGTTACAATAACTGTACACCATTCACAGCAAAACAACACATGTAAATACTGCAGCGACAACACTTGCACAACACCTATAGCCAAACAAACATCACTGCGTAACTAGTAAAGGAAACATGTTCAAGACCCCAAAATAATTTCACAGTGCATCAATGTCAAATCAAATACAACTGTGTAAAGTTCATCAAAGCTTCTCTTTACAAAACTCAGCTTAACGAGCAAATGGCAGATGGTCTCTTATAGAAACACTCGAACAGAAAAATCTCAGGAGGAAAAGCATCAGTTCAAATAAATACTATTTCTTACATTTTTCAAGCATCCATCAACTCCATCCACAGCCATATATCATTCTGAATGTTCAAATTTGGCAACAACAAAGAAACATTACAAGAGATCCATTGATTAAGACGACTCGGCAACTGGCTGAGTCACGCCAGACTTCACCAACAACTTACCAAGCGTTTCTGGCGAACAAACCTCGTATTTCACACTCCCTGAAGGCAGCACAAAGACCTCTGCAAGTTCCAGCTTCTCCGCAGTAAGGCTGGTGCTGTCCATAGTCTTGCTCAACACTTTGATCGCGAGCTCGACCGCCTCCTCCCTCGTAATCTCCTCCTTATAGTCCTGCTTCAGCATCGACTGGGCAGCCTGGTTGTTGGCTCCGATCGCCGCAGCCTTCCATCCTCCATAGTTCCCACTAGGATCACTCATATATAGCTGGAATCCATAGTTCTTGTCCCACCCAGCAAACAAGAACGAGACGCCAAAGGGGCGCAGACCACCGAATTGGGTGTACCCTTGCTTGGTATCGCAAAGGGATTGGACTAGCTGCTCGACGGGCATAGGCTCTTGGTACGCGAAGGTGTAGCGTTGGGCTTGGACGCGGGCGGTGTTTATCAGGATGTTGGCGTCGGACATGATGCCAGCGACAGCACAGGCAAGGTGGTCATCAATCTTGTACATCTTCTCTGTGGATTTCGAGGTCTGGAGGAGCTTGGAAGTGACCTTTTTCTCGCCAACAAGGACTACGCCGTCCTTTGCTAGGATGCCGATGGCGGAACCAGCATTGCCGATTGCTTCCATTGCATACTCCACTTGGTACAGGCGCCCTTCTGGCGAGAAGATTGTGGTCCTACTGTCATATCGCCGGGACATAATGGAATTTCACTGCAGAATGAAGAAAGTTACACAACTGTCCGCAGTAAGAAGAAAGAAGGATCATGCACTAAATTGACATTGATTAAAAATATACAAACATATAGACAATCAAACACGAACATTAAACTATTAAAGGTGCATAAAAAGCTACCAAATATTAAAATATAGCAAGATTCGCCCAGATGTTCTAGCTACAGTATAGTACCAAAAAACAGTATATATGTGCAGAAAACATAATGAACAGGTTGCTTATATACATGTAAGTAAAAGAAACAATTGACAATAGAAAAGGATAGAACTTTGAACTAACCAAGAGACGTGCACAGAAAATTAAGTCTTGCACTAATTTACAAAGAGGACCAATCTACAAATAGAAATCAGCATAAGAAGAAATAACTCGCATCATACTACTAAGCTAGGATTAATATGGTTATTATATGCATACCGAAACAGATGGAAAAGAAAAGAAAAGAAGATAGTTATATATAATTATAATTAGTGAAGACAAGAAATACTTCAAATACACAAAAGTAATAAAAAATCCAGATCTCAAGCTTTGCCTAAACCAGAAGTCTAGGAATACCCTAATATTGAATCTGTGTCGCCATAAATAAGAACAAGATTAACAAGCATGCATGTGTCGCCGCTTAAGTTTCTAGGCATCAAATAATCCTCCTTCCTATATATTTGAGTAGGAACATGTTACAACGAAATAAATCAAAGAAAAAAAAAGCATAAGGCCATTATCAAGGTATTCGCATAAAAGATGGAAAAGACAAATCAAGGTTCTCGGTATCTGTTTCGAACACTTATATGAGTATCAATATTCACGATTTCGGTACTTTCCGCGGTCTTGCAGCTCTTGGTTTCAGAAAGCCAAACAAATTCAAATTATTTACATACTAGAAAAATATTTGATATATATTCATGTATAATTTTGTGTATTATTTATTGCTCCCCTTAGTTTTTAATGAAATATTATACAATGTTATTGAATTATTCACACACAATATATATTGTTACTTATTTACTTGGTTTTAGACAAAGTATTTCCTACTAGATAGTTTTGAATAGAGTAATAATCAGATGTATAAACCTTGTGAATTTTAATCTATAAATTAGACAAATGGTAGTGATTATTGTGTCACTAAGAATTTCTATCCACACTATAGCATGTTGATCATCAGCTTGACGAATCTTTGTGTCGGTATTATTTTGATATACTTATCTTTGTTCTAGTTTTTTTTTCTACTAAATTAATCGGGAAAAGAGCCCAATTTCACTCTCACCCATATTTGATATATTATATATAAGGTTGGAGAAGGGCACTTTTGGAACTTGAAAGTTCGGTGAAGCATAGAAGTTTTCCTATTATATACAAGATTATTTAAATACAAGATTTCGGTACTTTCCACGGTCTTGCAGTTCTTGGTTTCAGAAAGCCAAACAAATTCAAAATTATTTACATACTAGAAAAATATTTGATATATATTCATGTATAATTTTGTGTATTATTTATTGCTCCCCTTAGTTTTTAATGAAATATTATACAATGTTATTGAATTATTCACACACAATAGATATTGTTACTTATTTACTTGGATTTTAGACAAAGTACTTCCTACTAGATAGTTTTGAATAGAGTAATAATCAGATGTATAAACCTTGTGAATTTTAATCTATAAATTAGACAAATGGTAGTGATTATTGTGTCAATAAGAATTTCTATCCACACTATAGCATGTTGATCATCAGCTTGACGAATCTTTGTGTCGGTATTATTTTGATATACTTATCTTTGTTCTAGTTTTTTTTTTAACTAAATTAATCGGGAAAAGAGCCCAATTTCACTCTCACCCATATTTGATAGATTATATATAAGGTTGGAGAAGGGCACTTTTGGAACTTGAAAGTTCGGTGAAGCATAGAAGTTTTCCTATTATATACAAGATTATTTAAATACAAGATTTCGGTCCTTTCCACGGTCTTGCAGTTCTTGGTTTCAGAAAGCCAAACAAATTCAAAATTATTTACACACTAGAAAAATATTTGATATATATTCATGTATAATTTTGTGTATTATTTATTGCTCCCCTTAGTTTTTAATGAAATATTATACAATGTTATTGAATTATTCACACACAATAGATATTGTTACTTATTTACTTGGATTTTAGACAAAGTACTTCCTACTAGATAGTTTTGAATAGAGTAATAATCAGATGTATAAACCTTGTGAATTTTAATCTATAAATTAGACAAATGGTAGTGATTATTGTGTCAATAAGAATTTCTATCCACACTATAGCATGTTGATCATCAGCTTGACGAATCTTTGTGTCGGTATTATTTTGATATACTTATCTTTGTTCTAGTTTTTTTTACTAAATTAATCAGGAAAAGAGCCCAATTTCACTCTCACCCATATTTGATATATTATATATAAGGTTGGAGAAGGGAACTTTTGGAACTTGAAAGTTCGGTGAAGCATAGAAGTTTTCCTATTATATACAAGATTATTTAAATACAAGATTTCGGTACTTTCCACGGTCTTGCAGTTCTTGGTTTCAGAAAGCCAAACAAATTCAAAATTATTTACATACTAGAAAAATATTTGATATATATTCATGTATAATTTTGTGTATTATTTATTGCTCGGTGAAGCATAGAAGTTTTCCTATTATATACAAGATTATTATTTTTTGTTAATTCATGTTTTGAACATCAAATGACCAATTGGTTACAGCAAAATATATAAGGTTACAGCAAAATATATACATGCACATATAATCGGGTACGAGTTCAAAGCTCTAGATCCCTAAGAGGTTTATATGTGTGTTGATATTCTAACGCGGGACATTTGTGGATGCACTATGAGAATATCAGATTGTTATATTTTGTAGATGGTTTAATTGTGAAGAAAATAATAAAAACCATGATCCCTCAAGAGAAGGTTTGGACTCATATATATAGCAATAGGCATATTAATCGGGAACTTGAAAGTTCGGTGGAGCATAGAAGTTTTTCTGTTATATACAAGATTATTGTTTTGTTAATTCATGCTTTGAACATCAAATGACCAATTGGTTAGAGCAAAATGTATACATGCACATATAATTGGGTACGAGTTCAAAGCTCTAGATCCCTAAGAGGTTTATATGTGTGTTGATATTATTCTAACACGGGACACTTGTGGATGCACTATGAGAATATCATATTGTTATATTTTGTAGATGGTTTAATTGTAAAGAAAATAATAAAAACCATGATCCCTCGAGAGAAGGTTTGGACTCATATATATATATATATATATATATAGCAATAGGCATATTACATATAGGTCGACATTTATTGAGATATTACGTAATAATACTAATACTTAACACCCTCGCTCAAACTAGAGCATATATGTCAATCATGTCCAGCTTGTTACAAAGAAACCGAACACAAGGGCCAAAAAAAGACTTCGTAAAGAAATCTGCTATCTGATCTTCGGTTCTCACGTGGTGAAATATTATCACCCCCTTTTGGTATTCATCACGGACGAAGTGGATGTCGATCTCAATGTGTTTCGTTTGTTCATAAAATACCAAATTTGTAGCAATGTGGATAGCTGACTGGTTATCACAGTACATACTTGTTGCTTCCAATTTATTGATGCCGACTAGGGGTAAATAAAATGGAGAGAGATTGGGATATAACCTAGAAAATTTGAGTAATGCTATTGAAGGTGGCAAATAACATATGATTGATCAGATAAGAAACTGTGAGAACAGTATCAAACCAAAATTTTCTGGGGGTACGGACATGAAACATGAGTGCTCGAGTTGTTTCTAAGAGATGATGGTTCTTACGTTTTGTCACACCATTCTGCTGTGGTGTAGAGACAGAGAGTTTGGTGGATAATCTCATGTCTGGCAAAATGGGAAGTGATTTGTCGAGACACATACTCGCGACCATTGTCGCTCCGAAGACACTTAATGGAGACCCCAAATTGAATTTTTATTTCAGTATAAAAGGTACACAGGATATAAAACAATTCGAAACAAATTTTTCATTAAGTAGACAAAAGTGACTTGTGAAAAGTCATCAACAAAGGAAACAAAATATTTGAACCCCAACAGAGACTTGATAAGGCATGGAACCCTATATCAAAATGTATTAACCAAGGTCCAAAGTATCGGTATCGAACATGTTGTATTAGTATCGGTAACGACAATATCGGCAGTATTGGCGGTATCGGATCGAAGTATCGAATTTTTTGGTATCGACAGTATCGACAATATCGACAATATTAAAAAATTAGTAAAAAATTAAAAAAAATAGTCTACATATTTATGTATTATTTAAGTATTTTGTGTTATTTTTTTTTATTATAATTGAATGAAACAATAGTCAACTTTGATGATTGGTTTACATGCAGTATATAAGTGTTCTTCCTTTAAATGTTTTTACAATTTTACTATCTCATTATATTTTTACTAGTTGAATCTTACATTGTTTTATATAGGTTTCAATTTTGACGAATTAAGGCGCATAGAGGAATGCACAAGATACACTCAAGAGATTAGAAGCAATGCAAATGACAAGATGAGACAAGAGTCACAAGACCCATAATTATATTTGTCTGTATATTTTTTACTTCTGTAAAAAAAAGATTTAATGAAATTTAGTTTCATTCATAATCATCATCCATTTTCTCAAACGTACGACTTTTTGGCGACATTATTTATCCTACAAATGTTATAAAAAATGTTACATACAATAATAAATATATATTATATATAATGATATTACACTTATAAAAACATTGCTTACGCTAATATTACACTTGTAAAAAAATGTTACATACAATAATAAAAAAATATTACATACAAGAATAGTGCATTTATAAAAGAACGTTATATATATATATATATATATATATATATATATATATATATATATATATATTGTCTGAGTTCCATATAATAGCATGTATATGCTAAATACAAACACTTCGACAATTTTGTTATAACAGTGAGGGATAGTTCTTTGTTTCCTCAGGTCGCTGGTTCGAATCGTGTGTTCAGCAGCAGGCTACAAATTCTTTTTTATGCGGGCTTCAAATTTGTTTTAGACCCGGCCCAATGCCAAAACCATGACCTAAGTATCACCGAAGATTCATACCTTTCTGCATCCAATCGAACCCAATCCATTGAAAACCCTACTCACGCGAGCTGAACCTCGTCGCTTGGTCACAATATGGTCAAACGTTTTCCATGGTCCATCAATGAGGAGGGTTTCAAAATTGATGAAATATCAATAGTAAGTGTGATATTTGTACCACACACATAAATCACATGTAATCAATGGGTAGGAGGGTTTAGATTCTTAGCCCCAGCCACCAGATCTCAACCCAGCAAATTAAAGACTGCTTGTGGTTGTGTTGGGTCAAGTTTCTTTGGTTCCAAATGGGGGAAAGCACTGTAGAAGTCACAAACCCTTTATTGGCTCAGTGCTAAAACACAGTGAAAAAACACAAGTTTGTGCAATAAATGAATTTGTTCAGCAACGGAAGTACAAACATTTACTTCCCTCTTTTCACCTCTGGTCTGGGGAATAGTGTAATTAATATAAAGAGTAAAAGAGGGGACAAAAGATCTATGGTGCATTTGATGTTGATATCCTCTGTAATAATAATATTAATAGGATTGTTAAATAATGTCTCAAATTTGGAATCTTTAACAAGGATATTGTTCTTTTTTTTTTGCAAATTCAGACATGGATACTACTGATCAACCTATTCCTACATAGGCTGGGTATAGGGTTGATTATCTTTGCTGCTCCTGCTTATCTTTCTGGAAAGCAGTCTCGAAAATTATTTGATAACAACTGCTTATTAAATAAGTTTTTGAAAAGTCAAGTTCGATATTATAGAAACTTTTGAAAACGGTTGTAAGGATGCTGCCAAAAGTTACATTTCCTATCATTTTCTGAAAGAACAGTAGCAATCCCAAACTGGCCCTAGAAAAAGTCCAAAATTTCAGATCCTATGAACCTTGGGTGGGTTCATTCATGTCAGAATAATCTATAAGCCGTCCCCTATCCTTTTACCATAAAATTTAGTGCAGTCCGAATTGATTCTGGATTGAGTGTTATTGTTACACTATGATCTATACAAAACACACTAATAGTTTCTAATAATATTTGGTTTTTAAAACTTTGGATGGGACGTGATCTAGGTTTCGGTCGGTAGAATGAGTGCTCAGACCATATGTTTGAGGGACGTGTGCTTCTAAGAACTGGGTTTTAACTGTCCAAAGTCGAATCAGATAGTTTGAAAGTAATCTGAACCATTAAATGGTCGAGGCGAGTCTCAAGAATCAAAACTCATGTCGAGACATGCATCAAACTTGACCACCAACCCGTCTAGTAGTAACAATAATGAGAATAATTAATTGATATCTAACATAATTTGATTCTCTATCAGAAAAATAATAATGGAAGTAAATTAAGTTTACTAAACAGGGGTGTTCATGCAAAAGTGTGTTACTTAAGCTTGTTCAGTCACGTGGACAAGCTAGCTCAGGTCACACGTGCCAGTATCAGTATTTCTAGCATCACACTTATTTGATGGCTAAGACGGTCGAGGCGAGTCTCAAGAATCAAAACTCATGTCGAGACATGCATCAAACTTGACCACCAACCCGTCTAGTAGTAACAATAATGAGAATAATTAATTGATATCTAACATAATTTGATTCTCTATCAGAAAAATAATAATGGAAGTAAATTAAGTTTACTAAACAGGGGTGTTCATGCAAAAGTGTGTTACTTAAGCTTGTTCAGTCACGTGGACAAGCTAGCTCAGGTCACACGTGCCAGTATCAGTATTTCTAGCATCACACTTATTGGATGGCTAAGACACAAATCAAAATTGTGTCCTTTATTTGTAAAGGAGGGAAAAAAAGGGCCAATAGGTCTCGAATTTGTGTCCTTTTACACAAAAGGCACAAGTTTAAACCAACTTTGCTAACTAAGTAATTATATTATATTGGGTAAGCACTAAACTTTAAAATACTACCAAAACGTATATATGTAAAAAAGGAACCTAATTTTGTTGGTACCCCCCAAAATTTTGGTGTCTCGTACGATCGCCCAAGCTGCCCTATCCCATATGCCAGGGCCGGCCATGACAGCCCTGACACACACTGGACATCTAAGAAATAAAAGACTGAAGGCACCGGCAGTAACGGGATCTCACTCAAGCTCATGCCTCCCATCCCATGCATCATGTGCATACATGGGAACTTTTTGTTCATGTCCATAGTTTGAACCACCCTTTTAACTAGGTCCTTCTACCATCCAATGTGACACTTTTTTTCTCAACTATTATCTAACATATTTCAGTCAATATAAACAAGAAATACAGGTCACTAATAACAAGGTGGATGTAAACTTCCACAAACCAAATTGTACTTGTTCTTTAACGACCTATAAACTGAGAGATCAAGAATATGACATAAGTTCTTCTAGGATCCAATTTTAAAACTAAAATCTTGTGACTCGTGTTGATAACCAGACTTTCTATATCATATTCGGTCCCAATTTGTCTGGATCTATTTGGCTTGTACTATGATTATTTTTCTTTCATGTTTACTGTCAAGCCTTCGGACCGCTAGGCCCACTTCACCCCTCTGGATGGGAGGCATGACCTTGGCAGATCCCGTCAAGATGGTGACTTCAGTCTTCTGTTCCACCCCGAGATACACTGTCAATGTCAGAAATAAAAGACTCAAAGCATTGGCGGTGACGGGATCTCACTTAGGGGGCGTTTGGTATGCGGTATTTTTTTATTCCTGAAAAATTTAGGGTGGGAATCTATTACCATATTTGTTTGGGCTATAAAAAATTTATTTCCGGGAATTAGAAATACCCGGATAAACAATTTACCCATAAAACATGGAAATCCTATCCCTTAAAAATAGGTGGGTATATTTTTTGCCCGGACAAAAAAAAAATTACTTCAATTTTCTTCTTTTTTGATCATTTTCTAACGTTATTTTCATTTTCATTTTTTTCCTTTTTATCGTTCTTTACCGTTTTTGTCGCTTTGGCCCTTTTTTGTCGTTTTTATCTTTTTTGTCCTTTCTGTCATTTTTAAGTAGTTTTTTGTCAATTTTTTGGACTTTTTGTCGTTTTTTGGCGTTTTTATCGTTTTTTCCGCTTCTTGGTCATTTTTTGTCGTTTTGTCGTTTTTTTGTAAATTTTTTGGACTTTTTGTCGTTTTAGTAGTTTTTTGTCATTTTTCGGACTTTTGTGTCGTCTTTTGTCACTTTTGGTCATTTTTGTCGTTTTTGTCATTTTTTGTTTTTTTTCGCTTTTTGGTAAAATCATTATCTTTTTATCGTTTTTTTTGTTTTCTCGTTTTTGTCTTTTTGTCCTTTTGTCGTTTTTATAGTTTGTCGTTTGGTTTTTTTAGTTGTTTTGTCTTTTATCGTTTTTATTGTTTTTTGTCAATTTTTTTCTTTTTGTCGCTTTTGTCTTTTTTTGTCATTTTTGCCGTTTTGTTTTGTCCCTTTTTGGGCTTTTTTTTGTCGTTTTATTTGATTTTTTGTTTTTTGGTTTTTGTTTTTGTCGTTTCTTCTTTTAATCGATTTTGTCGTTTCTACATTTTTTTTCTCCTTTTTGACGTTATTTCCTTTTTAGTTTTTTTTTTTTTTCCCTTTTTTATCATTTTTTCCGGAAATATTTATATAGTCACCAAATATGGGAATGTAATTTTCCAGAAAATTTAATTACTTCGAATTTCATTCCCTGGAATATAGAATTGCCGGCTATATATTTCGCATACCAAACGCCCCCTTAAGCTCATGCATGTCATCCCATGCATCCATGAGAATTTTTTTGTTGAAGTCAATAGTTTGAATCACCCTTCTAACTAGGTCCTTCTACCATCCAATGTGACACCTTTTGTCGACTATTATCTAACGTATTTCAATCAATATAAACAAGAAATACATGTCACTAATAACAAGTGTATGTAAAACTTCCACAAACCAAACCGTACTCGTTCTTTTAACGACCTATAGACTGAGATATCAAGAATATGACATATGCTCTATTTGGAGCCTATTTTAAAACTAAAATCTCGTGGCTCGTGTATGATAACCAGACTTCTATATCATATAAATCCAATTTGTCTGGATCTATTTGGCATGTACTTTGATTATTTTTCTTCAGGCATATTGTTAATCCTGCGGACCACTCGGCCACTTTGCAGTTAACTAACCTAATCAATATTGCGACTAGACTAATACAGATCAGCACCTTGAACACCACCAGTAAAAGTACATACATTGATATAAGCAATATTTATCAAGATGAGAAGAGTTATCAAGCTGTTACTCATCATGTTGGCAAGTAGGAATGAAATCACGCACTTAATAGGTACTTCGACAGTCTTACAAAAGATACCTATACCAACAACATATCGTCAAACCTATGAAAATTATAAGTAATACTAACATTGTGTTTTATACTCGCTAGAAAGAAGTAACTCAGAAACTACTAGACTTAAAACCTATAGTATGCTGGATCCAAGTGGATGATCTCCAAGTAATAATAAAACATGATATGTGATTCTTAGACTCCATTGATCATCGAAGCACGACATGCCAAGAAAGGGGAGGAAAGACAATATCTGAGAATTACTTGGAAACTAAATGAGCTTTGTTTACCATTTTTTTTACCAAAATGCTGACAGAAGCAAGCAGTATT
>JANAVB010008630.1:0-16417 GCA_029216955.1 Iris pallida | reverse complement strand
AGATGATTACTGCTCAGGGGCCCAGCAGCAGCCCCGTCGAGGGAGAAGGATATACAGGACTTTCCAGAATATGCACCCTCAGGAGTTCTTCGGCACAGAGGGCATCCATTATGCAGACGACTAGATAGAGCATATCGAGGAGATCTTTCGATTGGCGAAGATACCAGCTCGACTCCAGATCGAGGCGCGGGCAGTCAGATGCATGACTTAGCCCGTGCGTGGTATCACAGATCCCAGGGTGGAAGTTGAGGGCCAGACTTGGGCCCAGTTTAAGGAGCTGTTTATGGAGCAGTTCTTTCCTGATGTGGCCTTGGGAGGTATCGAGACACAGTTCGAGGGTCTAGTTCAGGGGAACCAGATGGTAGCTGAGTATGCTGGGAGTTTTAGACTGGCCCATTTTATAGATGACGTGACTGAGAAGACGAAGGCGAGGAAGTTTCGCCGAGGCTTGATTAGAGAGGTTCGGTCGCTGACTAAGAGCGACCGGAATGCTACATTTGTCGAGAGATTTCTGGGGCTATGTCGGCGGAAGACGACCTAGGGTTGAAGCAGAAGAGGGGTCGTGACTTCCAGGGTGGTAGCAGCAGTCAGGGTCAGGCCAAGAGGCCTCACTTCCAGCAGCAGCAGCCGCAGAGGCCAGTTTAGCAGTATCAGCAGCAGGCAGGGCACCTCCTCAGCAGGTGCAGCATCAGCAGCATAGAGGGCATCAGGCACCCAGGCAGCAGGCTATTAGTTGTACTTTCTGCAAGAAGCCTGGGCACAAGTGGGACGAGTACAGGAAGAGACTTGGCAGATGCTTGATGTATGGTTCGGCGGACCACCAGATACGAGATTGTCCAGTTGCGTCGATGCATCCGATACCAGAAGGAGCTGGGGCAGCCAAGACTCCAGCAGGTCAGCCGAAGGGCCATTATCGACCCAGCAGCAGAGGTTCCAGCAGTACCAGCAGCAGGCACAAGGTGGACAGCAGGGCGAGCTTTCTCCATGGGGCTGAGGATGCAGAGGCCATCGGAGAGCTGATAGCAGGTTCGGTTCTCCTAGACTCCCTTCCAGCATTTGCACTCTTTGATTCCGGGGCTTCCCACAGCTTTGTGTCAGTATCGTATGCTATTAGACACAGTCTGGTTTTTGAACCATTGCTAGGACCCGCAAGATCATGACCGGGGGTGGGGTCATCCTCGTGAGTGATGTTTGCAGAGGGCGGAGCATCATATTGGGAGGCCGAGAGTTGGGAGTGAGTCTACTCGTCATGCCACTACCGAACTACGATATTGTATTAGGTATGGATTGGCTGAGTAGACACCACGCCCGCATTGATTGCCGGGGGTAGAGTTTTGTTTGGGGCGCCAGGAGAGCCAGAGTTTGAGTACACCGGCGGCAGGCAGAGCAGGACAGTGGAGTCTTCTGTGGAGCATCAGTTGAGGAGCAGGTGGCTCCGCATCCCTTGATCGCAGAGTTTATGGACGTATTTCCAGAGGAGTTACCAGGGCTTCCACCGGACAGGGATATAGAGTTCTCGATAGACTTGGTTCCCGGCGCGGAACCGATTTCTCAGCATGTCTATCGAGTGAACAACAGTGAATTGGTAGAGCTGAAGAAGCAGGTGGATGAGCTGCAGGACAAGGCCTTCATCCGATCGAGTTCTTCACCTTGGGGTGCACCGGTACTCTTTGTACCCAAGAAGGATGGGTCGGTACGGATGTGTATCGACTACAGGGCACTTAACAACCTGACGATCAAGAACAGATACCCACTGCCGCGGATCGATGATCTCTTGTTCAGTTGAGCGGAGCTCGGGTGTTCTCCAAGATTGATTTGAGGTCAGGTTATCACCAGGTGTAGGTGAAGAGGGAGGATATTCCCAAGACCGCTTTCAGGACGCGGTACGGGCAGTTTGAGTTTTTGGTTATGCCGTTTGGGCTGACCAATGCACCAGCAATGTTTATGAACCTAATGAACAAGGTGTTCCACCAGTACTTGGACAAGTTTGTGGTGGTATTCATTGATGATATCCTGGTGTATTTGAAGACAGAGGAAGAGCACGAGGAGCACTTGAGAGTGGTTCTGGAGACACTCAGGAGGGACAGATTGTATGGCAAGCTCTCAAAGTGCGAGTTCTTCCTAGACAGAGTTGACTTCTTGGGTCATGTGGTGACTGAAGATGGTATCTCAGTGGACTCGAAGAAGATCACAGCAGTTGAGGCTTGGGCAGCGCCGATTTCAGTGGCAGAGATCAGGAGTTTCCTGGGGCTGTCAGGATATTATAGGAGATTTGTGCAGGATTTCTCCCGGGTTGCAGAGCCGTTGACTCGGTTGACCCGGAAGGATACTGAGTTTGTTTGGTAAGAGGAGTGTCAGGCAGCTTTTGATGAGTTGAAGAAGCGGCTTACGACAGCTCCGATTCTGACATTGCCTTCAGGATCAGGTGGATTCACTATTTATAGTGATACTTTAGGGAAGGGGCTGGGTTGTGTCTTGCAGCAGCATGGGAAGGTGATTGCCTATGCTTCCAGGCAATTACGTCCCCATGTGAAGAACTATCCTACCCTATGACCTGGAGCTGGCAGCGGTGATTTTGCTCTGAAGTTGTGGAAGCACTATCTGTATGGCGAGAGGGTGGAGATTTTCACAGATCACAAGAGCTTAAAGTATGTGTTTACACAGAAAGAGCTCAACATGAGGCAGCGCAGATGGCTAGAGTTGATGAAGGATTTTGACATCTCACTTCAGTATCACCCAGGATGGCCAACGTGGTTGCCAATGCCTTGAGTAGGTCCGACAGCCATGTGTTTGACTATGGATCGGCACTTGCTTGCAGACTTGGAGAGCCTTAGGATTTAGGTGATTGTGCCCGGGGTACAGATGCAGTTATGGGGCTTCAGATACAGTCGGACTTGATGGAGAGGATCAAGGCGACGCAGTTCGAGGATGTGGCTCCGGTGTATCCGAGAGCAGGTTCGTGCAGGTTGGTGGATGGCGAGTTTTCACTTGCAAGGATGGTGCCTTGAGGCACGGTTCCAGGTCATGTGTACCAAGCGGGGAGCTCATAGAGCAGATCATACAGGAGGCTCACAGATCGCAGTACTCTATACATCCTGGTGCCAACAAGATGTACAGGGATCTGCGAGCATGTCTGGTGGTACGGGATGAAGCGGGAGGTAGCTCGCTTCGTAGCTAGATGCTTGGTCTGTCAGCAGGTCAAGGCAGAGAGGCAGAGGCCCGGAGGATTATTACAGCCGTTGCCCATTCCAGAGGGGAAGTGGGAACATATCACCATGGATTTCGTATCTGGGTTGCCGCGTACGCCAGGAGGGAAAGACGCGATTTGGGTCATCGTTGGCAGGTTGACCAAATCAGCCCACTTCTTGCCATTCAAGGTGGGTACGTCTACAGAGAGGCTTGCGGAGTTGTACATGCGGCAGATAGTCAGGATTCACGAAGTTCCCGTCAGCATTATCTCAGATCGGGATAGTGTTTCACTTAACAAAATGCCTTGGAGGAATTGGCTTTTGAAAATAAAACGAGAAAAAGTATAAGAAAAGTACAAGTTTGATTCTGGGGAAGTATTGCTATGGAAGTCTGATTCGTAAATGATCACTTTGTTCCTTGGACCATATGATGATGATGAAGATCACTGCTTGAAGTAGAACAACTGGAAGAGCTAAGTCACCAGAAAGGTATCGACGCACTTGGGCACTGATGGCGACCGAATGCTTTCCTGCTTTGCTTCACTTTGTTCTGAAAGAAAAGTTAAGAAGAATGCTCTGGAGAATCAAAATCTCTAAGTTCTGATCTCTGTATTCTCTCCTGTCTCTCTCTTCTCCCTGTCTGTCTCTGTCCTTTGTTATGAAAAAAATAAGTCTATTTATAGACTTGGGCTCTTGTGCGTAAAAACTCAGCAAAAGTTCCATCTTTACGCTAACAACTGCCACCCATGATCGAGGCCATCCTCTGCATATATTGACGTGTGTCCCATTACTCCAGTAAGGATAGGATACATGTACACACGTTCTTCGAAAAGAGTAGCATGAAAGCCACGTAAGCAAACCACGTTCCAAACTGGTGGAGGAGAATAGGGCATAAAAATAGCCCAATGTACTCTGAGCGTAAAGCAGTGGATTTGGCGTAAAATAGCCTTGACATAGACTTCCCGCGGTAAAGTGGTTATTAAATAACCTTGAGCGTAAAAGCAGCTCAAATAGACTTTACGCACACGTCGACTGTTGAGCGTAAAGGCTCGTATAATCTTCGTGCGTAAAAGAAGCCGTAGTGTTAGCGTAAGTAGCTCAATCCACACACTAAACGACAATATTGGTCTCTGTGTAAAGATAAATCCCTTTGTGATATATGCCATCATTAATATCTCCATGTCAGAGTTTGCATTAAATGCGAGATTTGACGGCTTTGTCCAGCGTAAAAGAGGCTGCTCTGTCCTTGGCATAAAAATTATGGGTTGTAGACCCGAGCGTAAAATGATCAGCCTGCTTAGGCGTAAATTGATTAGCCTAGTCTTGGGCGTAAAGAGATTACCCGCTCTGTTTAGCGTAAAACCAATCACTTATGAATGAGATGACTCTTTCTTTGAAGCACTTTTTACGCTCCTACAAGACCCCCTTCAAAGTTTTCAAATATCTCCAAAATTTGAAACACTTTGAACTGAAGCGTAAAAGTTGAGATTTGATCTGCCAGCGTAAATTTGGGATACGCAACCGTCATCTGCGTAAAAGCGGGAATATCCAACAGTCGGCGTAATTTTCAAGAAGAGAAATAATGTCGGTCAACACTTGACCGTCACAATAAATTTCTTTCTCGAAACTTTCGAACGTTTCCTTATCTTCCCGAGTGAGCAGTTTCCAACGAGAAATGTGAAGAGTTGTTTTGATTTGTATAAATATGGAAAAATTCTTTATCTTTGACATTCATCCTCGTTTTGTCATGGCGCCGAAGAACGAGATTACCAACAAAGAGGCTTCGAGTTCCAGGCTTGACTTCGAGCGGGCGTGCAACCTTTTAGAGTGTTTTGGAGTAACTCCTGCCGTCTTTAATCGCATTGATGGTGGTCCCCCAACTGCATACGAAGGCTCAGGAGATGCAGAAGCATTTTAAATCTGATGCGTCGCTCTGGGATTCGCAACATGCGCGAATTGGGTGCCTCCCTTCGTCAACCCAACGAAGGAGAAAGAAAATAATATTCCGTGTATTGCGACTCTCTTATATGTAGGGGTCCACTCCCCCCTTTATATAAATAAAGTCTGATGTTAATCTCATCTGTTGGTACATAGTATTGTTCAACACTTATTTTGACTGCTTCTATGGTTGTTCATTCCCAAGAAACAAACCGACAAGTGGCGTCCGTCTTGTGGTTACGAGAGCCTTTAAATAGGATCTTCCCCCGAAATAGACTCATCCCAACAGTTTCTTCAGCCTTTAAAAATAGCCGAGAATATTTCATATATTCTCGTACTCATTCCTCTGAAGATAACTTTCTGTGATGTTGTTCTCCAACAAATGAGGATGGTGGAGCTTTCCCACGGTGTTCTTTTGTACGCCCAGTCTTCAAACGTGGATTCAACCACTATTAGAGCCAAACCATTCAACTTAAATGGTAAGTCCGATCGTAAGCAAATATCTGTCTTCGAATTTTTTTTTGTTGAAAACATCTGTTCATGAGCATAAATTCTTGACGAGCGTAAAAAAAAAAACTTGCTGAAGTACTGGCGTAAAATCCTTGCTGAAGTATTGGCGTAAAAACCTAGCTGAATTCTTGCTGAATCACTGGCGTAAAAGCCTTGCTGAAGCACTGGCGTAAAAAGCCTTGCTGAATCACTGGCGTAAAAAGCCTTGCTGAATCACTGGCGTAAAAAGCCTTGCTGAAGCACTGGCGTAAAAAGCTTTGTGATCTATTTTTAGTTAGCGTTTAATACGCATCTGATAATACTTCTATTTTAAAATACTTTTTCTTTGTTGTTTTCTGCAGAAGTTTGGCTGAGCAGCTTTTCCAGAACCGGCATTGGCGATTTTGACGCTGTGAGGAGCGTTCTTCTGACATCAACATCAGGGAGCTCATGCGCTTTTGATGCGCAAATCAGACAACTCAGAACTCTTCGTGAGATAGAAGGGTCTTCCTCTGTTGGTAGGAAGAGCCTTTATACACGGAGAGTTGGATGGTGGAGTCAACTCTACCCCGAGAAATCGGGTAGTAGAGTTCCTTTCACGGCAGAACTAGGAATCGTATCCCAATGCTGGATACATTCCTATCTCCTTTGAGGTGCCGCCACTAATCCACCAATTGTATTGGCAGCAACACGTCTTCGGGCTGCCATACTCTGGGGTTCTCCTCTCGTCTGAGAGAGAAAACCAGAGTTTGATTCCTGCTGTTCTGGTCGCCACAAAGGCTTGGACAACAAGGAATTGACACCAACAACGAATCCGACGAAGAAGATCCAAAGAAGAAAATAGATCTCTATTAGGTTATCGTTGTGTGCATAGAATGAAAATCCAAAATTGTAATAGATTTCCATTATGATTTGTAAGAAAGTCTAAGAAATGTAATAGACTTTTCATGATGATATGAGAGTGGAAATGACAAAACTTTCTATGCTCAATGATTTGTATCTATCAAGATATAATATGGACATGATAGATAATGAAATCTTATTTTCTGTTTTAGAGTACACAATACTATCAGAGGTAATATGGACATGACAGTATGTGAGAACTCAAAAGAAAATTAGATTAATTTCTATGCAGAGGTCAAATAAAAAATGATAGTAAGAAAAGTAGGTAGATTTAGTATTTATTCAGATGTTTATGAAAACATGATAAATAACGAATCCCACTTATTAATCAATTGATAAAATGGAAGATTTAAAATTCCTCTCTCAGGAGACAAGAAATCAGCTTAACCAAACCTTGGTAGCTGGAGAATAAGGAGACAGATGTCATAAGCATATAAGTCCGTATCAATGTATGAATGAATCAACGTAACTTTCGGAAAAAGAAAACATTGATTCAATCCCATAATTAAATGAATGAACCCGATAGTACGAACGGACAGGTCTTTTCGGGAATGAAAAGTTGTTCTCAATCTCAAAGATCGGTTCATCAACAGTCTTCTTCTATAAATAGGCGAGAACTCTCTGTAACATTTCATTCTTATTTCCTCTCCTCTATTGAAAATGTCTTTCGAGGGTGCACAGCAAAAGAATAAAGTTTCCAGGGAAATTGAGGACGTCACTGAGATGTGTCCCCTTGAGTCAACAGTGGCGGGCCCGACTCAAGTAGGCAACAGCTCTTCTACGCCCAAGCCACCACAAGATGTCCTTGCGTTCTTAGTAGAGCCAGGAAAAACTCCTGAAGAAGAAGCACTGAGGATGGCCATTTGCAAATTTTTCATGAGCTCAGGCAACGACGCCTTCGAGACATTAACTGACTATGTATTCCATAAGGGAGGGAGTGGCCCTCGTCCTTAGTCTTTTGTTTCGAACAAAAATAATAAAATGAGCTTTATTTTCATTCTGTCTCCCTTTTTTTTATACATAGTATTTCTTAAGAAACTTGCCATTGATTGGCATCATGAGCAGATCTTCATTGGGCTTTGATAATCGATAGGCGCCATTGGAAAATATGGACTCAATTACATAAGGGCCTTCCCATTTTGCTTGGAATTTCCCTTTACTTTTATGAGTCATCACCATCGGTCTCCGAACAGCTAATACAAGTTCGCCAACTTTGAATACCCTCTCTTTAACTTTACGATTGAAAGTTTGAGATATGCGGGCTTGATATAGTTCAATGTGCTGTTGTGCTTGAAGACGCTTCTCATCCAATCCTTCAAGTTCTTGGAGTCGTAAGCGATCATTATTCTCTATAGTTAGCTCATTAGCAATGGCTATTCGAAGAGAAGGGATCTGGATTTCCAATGGGAGGACAGTTTCGCATCCATAAACCAATGAGAATGGTGTAAAACCAGTAGGAGTCTGGACTGTTGTTCGATAAGCCCATAAACATTCTCCAAGTTTCTCATTCCAATCACGTTTATTAGAAGAGACAAACTTTTTGAGAAGTTTAATGATTGTCTTATTGAAAGCTTCGTCTAAACCATTAGCAGCTGGATTATAAGCCGTAGAAGCCAAATTCTGAATTCGATTCTTGTCACAGAATCGATAAAATGCTTGACTAGCAAATTGTGGACCATTGTCATGAATTATCCGTCGAGGAATCCCGAAGCGATAAATGACATGGTGCTTGATGAAGCTGATCACATTAGATGTTTTCACTTCCGCAAGGGGGACTGCTTCTGCCCACTTAGAAAATTAATCTGTTATAGCTAATATGAACCAATAGGACCAATGACATCCATACCCCAAGCTTTGAAGGGCCAAGAGGCTGCTGTAGGATGTAGAAATTCACATGGTTGATGAATAAAATCAGCATGAATTTGACATGCTTTACATCTTCTGGCATAGTCTACAGCATCTGCTATCATAGAAGGCCAATAATACCCTATTCTTCGAATGCGGTCTTGTAATTTAGGACCTGGTTGATGAGGGCCACAAATACCATCATGAGCTTCTCGCAGTGTTTGTTTAGCTTCACTTTCTGAGAGACAACGCATCAAGAGTCCATCATAGAAACGACGGTATAACATATGTAAAGACGAATCATAATAAAACCGAAACGATCGTCTTTTGATTGATGCAGCTTTTTTTGGATCTTCAGGCAAAATCCCATAATCTGCATAATCAACGAATGGGGTTCTCCAATCCTTATGCTGGGAATTTGACTCTGTAGTATAACTTTGTTCAATGTATAAATTATTCTTGACACAGAATAAGTCTCGATCCAGCAAAGTAATTGTATTTTGCCTTCGGATTGGAACAGCTAGGTCTGCAGCTAAACTGGCAAGAGCATCAGCTTCCACATTTTGAGAGCGTGGTACAAACTCAATGAAGAATCCTTTGAATGAAAGAACCAGTTCAACTACCACTTGATGATAAGGAATGAGATCAGGATTTCTGACCTCATAGGTCCCTCTAACTTGATTAACAATCAATTGAGAATCTCCATAAGCTTCTAAGAATTTAATACCCAATTGTTTTGCAACTTGGAGACCAATCAATAGAGCATTATATTCTGCTACATTGTTGGAGCATGGTTCATTAAGAGAATAGGCACGGTATATGACCATTTTGTCAGGAGAAACCAAGACGATTCCTACCCCAGAGACAATATTGCCTTTAGGTCCTACTCGTGATGCTCCATCAAAATATAATTGCCATATGTCATTCTTCAAAGTCAGGTTACAATCCACGACTTCATCTGGTATGTCCTCATATAATTTTGATGTTTCAGGTATAGGGTGAGCAGCCAAGAAATCGGCTAATGCTTGACCCTTTCTTGATTTTTGAGGTACAGAAACCATGTCATAAGGAGTAAGCAACATCGCCCAAGTAGCCAACCTGGAGTTAAGAATGCTAGGTTTTCTCATCAATACCCGAATGGGATTTATTCTGGATATGACATGAATAGTCTGCCCTGTCACATAATGTCTTGTCTTCTGGACGGCAAAAACTAAAGCTAGACATTCCTTTTCCACAGGAGTATACCTGTGTTCAGCTCTGACCATCATTCTGCTCAGATAATAAATTGCCTGCTCATGACCCACATCACTTTTATGTGCAAGAAGAACGCCAAGTGAATGATCCAAGGCTCGAACATATAGCAAAAATGGCCTTCCTACCACCGGGGGTACCAGGACAGGTAGGTTTGTAAGGTATTGCTTAATGTCATTGAAGGCTTTCTGACACGCTTCATCCCAAACAAAAGACACACCTTTCTTTAATAGATGGGAGAAAGGTTGACATCTTCCAGAAAGATTAGATATAAATCTTCTGATATAAGCAATACGACCCTGAAAGCCATGGAGTTCTTTCAGATTGCAAGGAGGGCGCATTTCAAGAATTGCCTTAACCTTATCAGGATCAACGTGGATACCCTGAGAAGTAATGACAAATCCTAAAAATTTGTCACTGGAAACCCCTAAGAAAGACTTGGTAGGGTTCATTTTTAATTGATGCTGGCGCATCAATTCAAATACTGCCCTCAAGTCCTGAATGTGATCATCCTTTGATCGACTTTTAACAGCGATATCATCTACATAGCATTCAACTATCTTTTGTAGATGTTCTTGAAAGATGTTGCTCATAGCCCGTTGATACGTGGCACCGGCATTTTTAAGACCAAACGGCATAACTGTATAGTAGTAGACCCCAAGAGGTGTACGAAAAGCGGTGTGCTTCTTATCTTCTGGATGCATCTTGATCTGATTGTATCCTGAGAATCCGTCCTTGAAAGACATGCGTTCAAAACCACATGTATTGTCTATCATGACATCAGTAATTGGAAGTAGAAATTCGTCCTTTGGACAAGCTGCATTAAGATCTCGATAATCTATACAAACTTGGACTTTTTCGTTCTTCTTCATGACAGGAACAATATTGGCAACCCAATCCGGGTGTTGCTCTTCACGAACAAATCCACATGTGATCAACTTTTTGACTTTTGCTTCAATTGTATCCATCATATCTGGTCTAAAATGCCGTTGCTGTTGTTTTACGGGTTTGACATTTGGCAGAATATTGAGTTTATGAGTAGCAACTTTAGGATCTAACCCTGGCATATCCTCATAACTCCATGCAAATATGTCAATATATTTTTTGATAAGTTTTATCAACTCGTCCTTTTCATCTTCAGCAAGATTTTTACTGATGAATATTGGTTTGGACATAGTTCCATCCCCAACATCAATCTGGATGACCTCATCCTCTGTAGGTGGATGTCGTTGTTCAAAACGGAGTTCCCACTGAGTATCCATCTGTTGAGCCCAAGGATCATTCTCAAATAGTTCTGATTCACCATCAATTTGAACCATATTGACTGAGAATACTTGTCCAGATTCATATTCAGATTGAATTTCCTCTGAATCTGATGATTGTGAAGAGCTAGAAGAGAATTCTTCTTGTATATCGTCATAAAACATGTGGGACGGATCATATCCCAACCCATACCGAGTCTTTTGGTAAAACGGATCACCATATAATGGTAATTATCTACCCTTGCCTTGATTGAGACCTTGCATAGTCTTCAAGTCATATCCCATGTTCTGGATAATCTTGATAGATTGTTGACTATACTTGTCAATTCGGATTTTTCCCTTGTCTTTATCCTTCAGCTCATCTGCCTGAGCAACAGAGATATTTCTAGCCAGGCCAAACACAATTTGGTGCTTGTTTTTCTTATCAGACGGAATCACGAAATAAGATTCTTCGTGACGTCTAAAAGTTATGCAAGCTTGTGATGAAGCAGCCACAGGTAGAAGATAAGGAGAAGATGTTAGGAACCTTTGAGCATAAGGTCCAACATCTATATGAGGAGGGAAAGAATTCTCCTTATGATCGATGTATAATGTTTCTTCTGGCTCGATGTCGTCTTTATATCGATGACTTTGATTATCAGAAGATAAAGTCATTCTTTCGATAAACTTGACAGCCATATACTCGAAAAGAAAATCTTTATTGATATCAAAAAGTACAGAATGATCGATATTTACATCATTTACGATTTGACTGCTATGCCTCGGATTAATCATCATTGGACCATTATCTGTCTTCTGCGTAGATTTGTCAAGATTGACAATCAATGGTGGTTCTGGATCATTCGTACAAGAAGTACGTCCTTTGACCTTGATCATAAAAGGTTGAACTTGGCTCTTAGCAGGAATATTTGTTGATTCCTCAGATGAAGTTTGAGTTCTTCCTTTAACCTTGATTATCAGAGGTTGATCATTGACAGATTGGGATTGGATTCGTCCCTTGACTACGATCTTCAAAGGTTGCTCCTCTGGCGGATCTTCATTAATAGATTGATCCTCGGTAGGTGATTGATCTTCAGCCATATCTGATATCGCTTTCACATGCTCTTGTTTATAAAGCCTTGAATCAGAAAAATAGGCTTCGACACCCTTGAAGGGATTGATATCAGCAAACTCAGTTTTTACAACTCCTTGGGAATCCACATATTTGAAGCATTGGTGGAGAGTTGAAGGTACAATATTATGCTCATGAATCCACGGTCTTCCCAAAAGGATATTATAGGAGACGTCTGAGTTGATAACATAGAAAGTTACCATGGTTCGAAGATCACCAATCTGAATCTGCAGACGAATCTTCCCCAATGGCTTGCTCTTGCCAGAGTTAAAACCGATTATCGTAGTACTAGTGTAAGTCAAATCACTAGTAGGGATCCTCAGGGGTCTTAGCATACTCTGAAGAATTATGCTAATTGAGGATCCGAGATCAATGTAAATCCTGTCAATTTCAGTGGATCCAATATACCCGGTGTAGCACAAAGGCCTGTCATGTTTGTTATGCTTCAACAGCATATCTTCTTGTGTAAAGGTGATGTTGGGAATTGCTTCCATTACACTATGGCATTGTGGACATGACACTGGTATATTATCAGGAGTCTTGAGTTGAGCCAAGCATGAATCTGCTTGAAGTAAAGCTTCACTCAAAGTCTCTCTGCTTTCTTTGGAAAGGCGAAGCAACTCAAATATAGATAGTCTAGCCGGAGTATTGGCTAACTGAGCTAGAATATCGAATTTGTAAGGCTTCATTACTACCCCCTGACTAGAAGCAGACTTCAATGGGACGACGAAGCGTACTGCTTTCTGTTTCCCCTTTTCAATCACAGAAGGATTAGCAGGAACAGAAGAGGGTTGAGTTGGTAGTGTCTCCACTACTTCTTCAGCTTCTTTGGAGGATCCCTCATAGTTTTTATGGTACTCTTTTCCAGATCTTGTACCAGCAAAATATTCTTCTTTGGACTCAGGAGAAGGAAGTACCATATTACAGGATTTTGTCTTCCCCTTCTTAGCCTTCTTCTTGTGTGGATTGTTATGAGGATCTTCAGAACCCAATCCAAGAGTGGAATTTTGACTTTGAATCTGTAAAGGAAGTCGTATTCCTTTATCATAATTCAAACCTTCTGCCTTTTGAAAGTCATAACCCATCTTCTTCATGAGATGAACAGACTGCTGACTATACAAGTGAGTGGGCAGTAGACTTTTAGCAAATGGTTCCTTAGAGGAAGAAGAAGAGATCTTTGTATCCACAGGAGAATGAGGAATAGATGTCTCTGTAACTACAGGAGGAGAAGGATTCGGGATACGAGGAGAAATCCCTGTCGGAGCTTTTTCATAAGCAGCAAAGATTTCTTGTGCCCGATATAAAGGAACACTATTCATGGCTAGCCACTACTGATGAGTAAGCTTGAGCTTGGTAGGTGGAGCTAGACTTGGACGACAGATGTTCAATCCTCTCAATCTATCTTCTAAAGGAAGGCCATCCCATAAGTGATCCGAGTCATCGGGATCTGGAATAACATGGGAAATTATGTTGCAGGTTCTGATTTTCTTGTCCTTCTTAGATTTTGAAGTTTTATCTTCACTTTCTAACTCAGGCACTAAGTCAGGATGTACCCACATGATTTCACCATTCTTTAGTGTGAGTGGCAGCAATCCTGCATTTTCTTCTCTAGCAGGCGGGATATTCATGATCTTCATTGTCACCTTCGAAATTGGGGTAATTCCATCTGGGACTTGCTGTGGAGGAAAATCCCCAAACTGAAGAGAAACCATATTGGTTGTAACCGTATGGTCATCATTGGTTAAAGCGATAGCACCGCCATTTATCAGCTCCTGGATTTTCTTCTTCAGGACATAGCAAGCACTAGTAGGATGATTAATATATCTACGATAGATACAATATTTGGGATTATCAGTTAGATTCACCTCATTAGGCCTCTTTGGCTCTGGAATCTGAAGTTTGCCACTTTTCACCAGACACTGAAATATCCCTGGGATATCATTCTCATCAAAAGAGTATTCTTCCTTTGGCCTGGAAGATTCCTGACTATTCGGCATCGTTTTGTTCTTGGAAAGATTAACCATGGAGGTATCTTTTCCTTTCACATTACGATTACCGGGGTTATTACCAGGATTACTTTTCTTTCCTCTATCATCTGAGACGAAAACCATCCCATGTTCACGAGCCAACCTACCATTGGTCTCGGCAGAAACTGCTGCTATGATAAACGAAGCCCAATCTGAGAATTAGAAACCTATGAAAACAGCGATGGATGGTCGTAGATTCATCTTGCATGTATCAATCAACGCTGAATCTGGCATACCAGGAGGCATTTTTAGAGTAGCCTGTCGGAAACGTTTAATGAACGTCCGAGTATCTTCTTTCTCCTTTTGTTTGATTTCTATCAAGGAGAACATGTTCATGTCCATACCTCCTTCATAGAAGCGGGAGAGAAACATTGCCTTAAATTCGTCAAAAGATGAAATGCAATTGTCGGGTAAACTTCGATAGCAATCATAAGCCGAACCCGTCAGGCACCCGATGAACACTCGAATGAGAAGATCGTCATCTTTCTGCAAGTGTACAGTCATAACATCAAAGTAATTGATATATTGACTAGGAGATGCTTTTCCATCGAACAAAACCATAGATTGTGGCTTAAATTTTGGTGGAAAGGGTACATTATTCCAATGAGGAGGATAAGGTTGCTTGATCCCTAACCTCTGGAGTTGATCTTTGTGCCTTAAAACTTCAAACTGTGCTTTGAGCTCACGCACTGCTTGAATGGCTTCACTGGTTTGGGGAAGCACATTTGATTGAATGGTTGTTGGATGTACCGTAACCCCCACTGGAGGTGGTACATCTTCAGGAATGATGGGATCTGGAGATGCAGAATTCTGATTAACAGCCGGCTCTTGAGTATTCAAAGGTATTTCAGCCCCTTGACTATCTTGAGTTTGTGCTGCTACTGGTACTGGTGTTACTACCGTCGGCTGAGCAGTTTACTGATTCAAAATTATCTGATGCATACTTTGCACCATGTTAAGCATATCTTTCAGTGATTGCTCAACGGCAGTGAGACGTTGTTCTGTATTAGCAGATGACGTCTCTGGTTCATCTCCAACAGCGTAGGATTCAACCTCTCGTGAGGATACGGAAGGATTTGTGTAGAAGTATGAATCCATACTATCAGTATCAGACTCAAAAGATTGAGTATCCCCAGCTTCTGAATCAGAAGTCTGCAATTGCCTTTGTCTTCTTGATCGAGTATTCTGATATACTCCTTCAAAGGAATCAAGAAGTCTGTTGAACTGTTGTTGACCTGGAGTTTGGGACATGTTCTGTCTTGGACGTCGTCCTCTGTTAGTATGAGATGCCATGTTGACTGATGCATATGACAGCTCATCTTCTTGGTCTTCAGCTTGATGTTGAAGTAAAAAACTCAATCGATCAAAAACTGACCGTTTTGAAGCCGAACAACAACAATTGATCACAACCTGGTGATATTCACAATGATGTTTTTCTTGGGGGAGCGTCACCGGAGATTGTGAATTCATATGCTTTTGTATGAGTAATTCACGTAAGTCAGAAGGAATGGAGGGAGTATTCTTCTTTATCACATTAGGAGTAGAAAAACGTTTAGTACCCTATGTGTAAAGAAGATTACTAGCAGCATTCGCAGAACCAAATTGTACATTTCTACGCGTTTGGAGTTGTGTGCGTAAATCTTGAGATTTTTGAGCACGAAGGACTCCATCTTCATGGCGCGTGATTTGCAAGTTTGGTACTTTGCGTAAAGCAGTATAAGAAGGTTGTTGGTGTAGGACAAAAGTTTTACCAACAATATTTTTACGCTGTACGCGTTTAGGTATATTCATATTAGATATACAACCATCGTTATGAATTTTATCTACACTGTCACAGACAGGAGACTTACCTTTACGCGTAAAACGTAAAATTGATTATCTACCACGTCACAGACGGGAGATTTTGTTTTACGCGAGGAGCATAATTTGTGTGTGTCTACCACGTCACAGACGGAGACTTATTTTTACACTCAGAAGCATTAGAATCTGCCACATTACAAATGGGAGACTCATTCTTACACTACCAAAATACGCATTTAGCGACGGAGTATTAGCGACGGCCTTATTCCGTCGGTATTAGCGACGGTTTCGTGGCCGCTCAGCGACTGCTTACCGACTACAATCCTTTGTCATTTTTATTTTAATTTTAGGGGGAGGAAAGGTCGCACATCCGTCGCTAGAGTGTCGGTGTTTAGTGACGGAGTTTTGGTCGTCGCTACACAGTCGATTAGTTTGGCGGGAATTGTGTAGAAAATTGGCGGGACATATTTTCGACGCCTTAGCGACGGATGCGCAGTCGACACTTATCCAAAAAGGCGACCGATTGGCGACAGTCTTTTACCAGTCGCTCGTCCGTCGCTAAATAACGTTCCAGACTTTAAACGGAACGGCGGGGGAAACTTT
>JANAVB010008629.1:0-29079 GCA_029216955.1 Iris pallida | reverse complement strand
TATCACGAGTCAACTCTCTCAGGGTCCTCATGACCAAACCAGGGGCACTCAGCTCTCGCCTCGCTACCTGGGCAATGTTATTGTCTTCCTACCACATGATCTTCGTCCCGCAGAAGGCTGTTAAAGGTCAAGCTCTGTCGGACTTTTTAGCAGCCCATCCAGGTTTGGAGTCAACCAGAATATACAAAGAGATCCTAGACGAGGTCGCCAATTCAAATGTGGTCTCCTATGATGCCATTTGGCGAATGTTCTTCGACGACGCTTCAAGAACTTGGCCCAAAGGCAATATCATAGTCGGAGTCGGAGTCGGAGTCGGAGTGGTGCTGATTTCTTCCTCCGGGTTGATGATCAATCGGGCGTACTCCCTCACGGAACCTTGTTCAAACAACGTGACAGAGTACAACGCTCTGGTTATCGGCCACCGACTTGCAAAAGAACTGGGGGTAGAGCACCTCGAAGCATATGGCGATTCACAGCTAATCGTTAACCAGATCCGGGGTTCATATAAAGTTCGTCATGAAGACATGATCCCCTATCACCAAATAGCGATTGACATTATCTCGTCCTTGGAAGGGTTCTTTATAGAACACGTTCCCAGGCTTCAAAATATTGAAGTCGATGCCCTAGCAGGCCTTGCCGCTTCTTTAGCAGTTCCGAACCATGCTCACCACTTGGTTGAAGTAATAGGCCGTGAATTGGTTTGTCCCAAGAACAATGTTCAATGTGTTAAGAGTTACTCCACTTTGACAGTCGACGAAGCACCAGACTGGAGACAGCCATTCATTGACTTTGTAGTCTACGACATTTCCCGGAGAATCCAAAAGAAGCCACTTCTATCAGAAGGCGTTCCCTCAGATTCTTCTATAATACTGAGACGAAAATGCTGTATCGACGATCATACGATGGATTACTGCTTCGATGTCTGTCAAATACAGAAGCCAAAGAAGCCGTACGTGAAGCTCACAATGGCGTTTGTGGGGCCCATCAACCTGGCCCGAAGCTGCAAGACCACCTTCGCCGGATGGGCTATTACTGGCCTACGATGGTGGCGGATGTGATAGACTATGCAAGAAAGTACAAAGCCTGTCAAGTCTACGCAGATTTCATCCATCAACCATCCAAGTTCTTACATCCAACGGTGGCATCCTGGCCATTCGAAGCATGGAAAATGGACATCATCGGTCCAATCACTCCACCTTCGTCCAGAGGACACCGCTTCATACTCGCAATCACTGATTACTTCTCCAAATGAAAGGAAGCTATTCCTCTTGCAGAAGTGAAGACATCAAACATGATCAGCTTCCTGAAACATCACGTCATCTATCGCTTTGGACTGCATCAAAGGATCATCCACGACAACGGTCCGCAGTTCGCAAGCCACGCCTTCTATCGGTTTTGTAACAAACATCGAATCCAGAATGTTGCTTCAACATCATACAATCCCTCGGCGAATGGTTTGGCAAAAGCGTTCAACAAAACTATAGTCAAGCTGCTCAAGTTTGTGTCTTCCAACAAACGCGACTGGAATTAAAAGCTTGGCGAATGATTATAGGCGTACCGTACTACAGTCCGGACAGCGACCGGGAACACACCCATTCGCTCTGGCATACGGTAGTGAGGCAGTTCTTCCCTTGGAGACCCAAATTCCCTCGCTCCGCGTCGCCCTCACCTATCGATTAACGACGGATGATAATTACCGTCGTCGGCTACAAGAGTTTGAGGACTTAGATAAGAAGCGCTTGCTAACTCAACAACGAATCGAGCTGTATCAAGCCCGCATCTCCGGAGCCTTCAACAAGAAGGTTAAACTCAGAACATTCCAAGTGGGTGATCTCGTTCTGGCAGTTCGGAGGCCGATGGTTATGACTCACAAAACCGTCGGCAAATTCCAGCCAAAGTGGGAAGGCCCATTTGTCATCGAGGCTGTATTCTCCAATGGTGCTTACCGTCTCACAAAACAAAATGGAGACTTGCTCATGTTGCCCGTCAACGGCAAGTTTTTGAAGAAGTATTATGTCTAAATGACATGCTCCAAATCTACCGGACTGTTAAGTCATGTGCCCTTATGTACCGCTAAACTTATACTCTGGTCACTCCAAATGAATCCATATCGTATCTTATGGGTAGTAAGTCATGTATGATCATACCTCTGAACTTCCTTCCTAAAAGGAGCACCTTCCTCATGATCTACTACCCGTACTTTCAGTACATAAAAGGGTAACAGATCCACAAAATTTTTGAAACAACCACGTCGATGTCACCTCTGAGTTGTTTCGCTTCCGCAAAAAAAAAATTACCTCCGTACGTAGAACTTCCACATCCATATTACCTCTGAGTTGTTCTATGTACCCTTCATGGAGTCCACTCCTGCCACATCCTCATTACCTCTGAATAGGAAGGCTCCATTGAAGAAACCCTCATATTTACCACGTCCTCATTACCTCTGAGTAAATATGTTGGTTCTCTCTCGACCTATTATCCGTACCCAAGACCGGAGTACGCCAAGGATAATAGGCCCACAAATGTCCTCTGTTGACGACAAATGTCCTCTATTGACCACAAATGCTGTACTAAGTTTTTCTAGTACATGCGCCTCATTTCTCATCATACCTCGGGAGCCCAGCTGCTCCATGGCATTCTTTTTTCCGATACCAAAAATTCCATGGCCACCTTACCGTGGATTATTCTAAGTATCCCTATCAAATTTGTTATCCGTACCTAAAACCAAGGTATGCCAAGGGTAATAGGTCCACAAATAGTCCTCCCAATGGGGCAATACCATAACACCACAAACGCAACAAGCAATGCAAATGAAGGGTAAAATAAAACATACTCTTTTATTTGGAAGTCAAAGGTACTACATGTTCTGGGACTACGTCCCTCTAAAAAGAAAAGAATATAAATAAAGAAAAGGCCGACTATGGTTCGACGACACTAACTCCCTGAGACGGTCCCTCAGCAAGGCAGTCGACTGCTCAAACCGCTGCTTGGCCTGGCGCTCGGCCTCCTGAGTCAGCCGCTCCACATCCTCCAAATATAGTGAGCCCGCCAGCCCTCTTCAAGCTTCTCCAGACACGCTCCAAGCTAGCAGAAGCTCGAGTGACCTTGTCGGCTTCCTGAACAACCAGCTCCTTATCCGCGCGAGCGGCCTCGAGCTCAGATTCCAAGAAAGTCAGTTTTCTCTGAAGTTCGAGGATCTGGTCTCTCGTATCAAATACCCCACGGGAGGCGGCTGCTTCCCGAGCCATGTAATCCTCTCCCCTGCGGCTCAACTGATCATACTGCAGAGACAGGCGGTGGAGGTCCCCCATTATAATCAGCTTGGCCGTATCCCGAGCAACCCTTACCTTCTCTATGGCAGTTATAAGGAAGACGCGCTCTTGATCTATTGATGCAGACAGATCAACTTGCCACAGCACTTGAAACTGGGCCACAAGCTGATCGGCCTCCAGCAATTTGGGCTCCAGGAGCTCAACTATCCCTGCCTCGCCTGGGAGGGTTCTAAGGATTTCAATCTGGCCCCGGGCGCATTGACGGCCAAGGAAAAAGAGGTCCCCTTTACACCGCAGCCTCAATTTCTCGCCTCAAATGGTTGTAAAACTGTCAACCACATCCTTTGACGCTTCATCCAAGAACTTCCGTAGAAGACGGTGTCAAGGAAGGGTACTGGCAGGGACGAAGAAGATGCACCGAACTTGCTGCCCCCACCACAAAGGAAACATGTTCCAAGCGAAAGGACGCTTGAATAGCGGCCAATTCCTCCTCCGCAACTCGAAGGGTCTGGAGACTCGGCAGGGCGAAAAGGTCGACCCCCGGAGCCACATAAACAGAGGAGAGGGCGAGGACCATTTCTCCCGCCCCGCCGGCCGTTCCGCCGTCTGCTCTCCCGAACTCGATTCAGCGGAGGCTCCTCAATATAGTTGGAGGAGGCACACTCTCTTCCACCAATTCTCTCTGGCCAGCTCTCCCCCAATTGTGTCCGTCGTTGGCAGTGAAGAGCAGGACCTGTATCCGGAGCAACTATCATCAACTTAACCCGAAGGATATGATGATAGAGCGAATGAATCTTCTCGCTGGTCAAAATTTGACTTAGCTTACCAGGGGAGAGTTGCTGGGAATGAGGTTCGCTCTCAGCCACCGTAACCTCTTCACCAGCAACATCCGACCCAAGGCAACTGGTTCATCTGCCCCAACTGCCCCGGAAGGAGATACAACTGGATCAACGTCACCCAGCTGAAGTTTAGCAGCCTCGGGGACGGTTTAGCAGATTCCACGTCACCCTGGGTTGAGACCTCAACAATGGATTGAGCCTCAGCCGTCACCGAAAGACCCCGGCAGAAATAATCTCAGCACACATGTCATAATCAAAGTGGTCAAGGCCGGGTCGACTTCAGAGTCAGGGGCCGATTCTCGAGAGTCCGATTCTTCTGACGCCTGTAAAGAAAAGAAAATGATTAGGTCTAGTTCAAAAGAAGAGCTAAAGAAGAAGATGGTTGTAATTCAATTCACTTCTGAAACGGCGTCATCCTCGTCTCTCTCCTTGATGAGCAGCCTGCGAGGTTTAGACGCAGTCCGTTTCATGGAGTAAGTTCTGCCGCCAACGGCAGGCTCAGGCCTGCTTCGCTTGTGCGAAGGACCAGGACGACAGGCGGCTGATCAACCCCCACATCATCAGCAGGAGGAAGAGAGTTATCAGGTCATGCTCGTCATCCTCTTCGTCCGCGTCGGCAGACCCTGAGTCCGACAAAGCAACTGTGTTCTCCCCGCTTCTTCCTAATCTTGGACCCCTGGGCTTCTCCGCCAAGCCTGTACCAACATAAAGCTGGTACTTGGCTCAAAGCCACAGGAGGCTTGCTCGCCGCGACATGGTATAGAGCCGCCAAATACAAAATCTCTCCTGGCGCCTCAGTATCAGGAAATGAGAAGCTCGTACGGGTATGAACCGTATCATAATAATGCCAGCCCTGATACCGTCAAGCACGCTACTTTCAAACCCAGGCAAGCGCTGGGACTGTCCAAGAGTAGCTGACTATACCCAAACTGTCGGGAGAACCTACTGGGCAAGTAAGGCTCCAAGTAGACATGTTGCGATTGCGGTATACTAGGTGCGCAGGACGGATGTTACGCAACCAAAGGAGCATCTTTTCAGGCAAGTGAGGAGGCCCGGTACCATCAATATGTACGCCCCTCACTTCTTCATCGGTAAACGAGGAACAAACACAAAAAGTTGTATCCGTCTACTCTCGCCAGAGCCCTCCGACAGGCTGGCATAGTATTGCACTCCCAGGGCTGATGATGATATGGAAGATAAAGGCATCTTCAGCCGTAATGCCGTCTCTTCTGCGCCAGGCCCTCATCAAAGACCGGTAGTGCATCAACAACCACTCCCATCAGATAATGATAGACAGTTCAACGCGTTCAAAGTCCTTCGCTATGTCACGGGCGATGACCTTGGACGAAAGGCACGGAGGCCATGGTGTATGCTGCACACCATAGCCGGAAGAAGAGCTAGTCTGGCACCGAAGACCAGCTTCACAGCATGAAGGATAAAGTTACGGCTGATTCTCTTAATAGAACCATCCCCTTCCGAGACCACGCAATTTTGCAGCCATACCATCAGGAATCCTGCCGGGAGTGCCTTCTCTGACAGCTGCTGAGTACCCTGATAAAATAACTGAAGGGGTCAGTACGACTCCCAAACCTATCGCCTGTGGCCCGTGACCTCTTGGCAGTCAACACCAGGTCCTGAACTTCCTCCTGGGTTTGAGGATTTCAAGGGAAAACCCGCCTGAGGCACCTAGCGTAAAAAGGTATGTGAGCCATGTCCGGATGTGAGGAAGGTTTTCTTCCGAGCTACCGTCCTTCTTGATGGACGTCTGGTGGCAGGTACTGTGATGACACAGTAGTTCCCGGTATACGACAACAAAGCCCGGGAACCGCCGATCCAAATCCTTGAACTCTTCGTTCGTCGGGGTATACACTTCAAAACTTCTTCCCCCCCAGGGTAACTTGGAAACTGCATGCATCTCATGGAGAGCGAGTCCCATCTCCCCTCCAGGCGTGAAGAAGGTTCCCGTCCGTCGGTTTGAACATCTCCAAGATAGCCACGAACAGCGTCTTATTCATGGACAGACCGTGACAGGTGTCCCGAATGGCGTGATAGAGGTCGATCTCACGAAGGAGAGTCTCATACTTCCGCAGAATCCATGTGGTCAAATTGGCCTACGAAGGGATGGAGTTTATCCAGTTCAGCAGCGCCAACCGGCCAACAGGATAGGACCCCTTCCTAGCAAGTTGGTTCAGGAAAGTGTCGGCTTGAGAGAACTTGAAATTGGGACCCTGCACATTTGAGAAGGTACCCGGGGCCAACCCCATAACGTAGCAACGGACCGATATCTTGCCCGCATACACTGACACCAAGTTTATGTTATAATGGATGTTACCCACAAACATCCCCGACTGGCTCGGAGTTAAAGAGTCCACCATCTTTCTGTCCATCGGCAGCATGTTAAACCACGACACCGAAAAATGACGCTCCATCTGAGGAATATGGATCGCCATTTCGTCAGAAGTGAAGCTCCAACTCTCGATATATCCAGAACATGGGGGTTCTTCACAGTCAAGGCATCCCCGAAGAGGAACTCGGGCTTCAGAAATTCTCCCCCCAATCGCCCCGAGTTCATCATAGCACAGAGAAAGTAAAAGGACTGGTTCTTGATAGCATTCAGCCTCTCCACAGGCTCGTCTTTGGGAAGCTGGTTCACCACGTACTACTGCGGTCGAACCGTACACCCACAGCAGATTGGGCTGAACCCACCAAGGGCTCTCCCCAAGGATTGACTGGCAGATTCACTGAAAAAATGACAAAGGAAACAAGTTAGAAGATGGCCAGGTAAAACCACTTAGTATTTCTAGGCTTATGTAGCTCTATTTTGGCGAGGCCTCATGCGGCCCAGTTCAAGTGAGCGTATGCGGCTCGGTTTAGCGAGTGTTCATGCGGCACAGTTTAAAAGAGCTTATGCGGCTCTATTTTGGCGAGGCCTCATGCGGCCCAGTTCAAGTGAGCGTATGCGGCTCGTTTAGCGAGTGGTCATACGGCACGGTTTAGAAGAGCTTATGCGGCTCTGATTTAGCACGGCCTCATGCGGCTCATTTAACAGGGCTTATGCGGCTCTGATTCAGCGGGTGCTTATGCGGCCCAGTTCAAGTGAGCTCATGCGGCTCTGTTTAGCGAGTGCTTATGCGGTCCAGTTTAACGGAGCTTATGCGGCTGATTTGGTGGGGTCTCATGCGGCACAGTTCAAGAGAAAGCTTATGCGGCACTGTTCGATGGGTCTTCATGCGGCCCAATTTGCAAAGTGTTGATGCGGCCACAAGATGACTCTCATGCGGCACATACAGCACAGTATCATCACAATGAACTTGAACAGTTCCATGAAGACGAAGAAGGGCTCGCGCATAAACATGCGATATAGCTGTTATGGTTAGGGCTTGAGTCCATGTAGCTTTCTTCCAACAATCTTACCAGTAATGGCAGGATGAACATCAGGGTGAACTGGGGGTGCCGCAGTCGATGAAGAAGCCGCTCCCTTACCCTTCGCCGCAGCGCTAGAGGAGACCTTAGAAGTCTTGGGAGCCATTGATGATCGAAGGAGAAGAAAACGGCAGCTAGGGCAAGAAAAGCTTGAACAAGAGGAGAGAGTAAAGAGTCTCTCTCTAAAACTTTCTCATATTGTAGGCGGACAACGGGCACGTGTACCGATAGGCGCTTCGGGTTATGGGCTGCCTAGGAGACAGAACGACTCTTGGGTCATCGAGGCAAATCCAAAGTATATTTAAAGCCGACTCTTGGGATCTTACCCTAAAGACGGCTTCAAATCAAAACAAATCAAGAGCAATAATAAGACGCCCACGTGGCACAGGACATTATGCGGCCAGAACAGTCCATGCGGCTAGGAAGTCTATGCGGCCAAGAGCTGTCCATGCGGTCAGAGCAGTCCATGCGGCCAGAGCGATCCATGCGGCCAGAGAAGTCCATGCGGCCAGAGCGATCCATGCGGCCATAACATCCCATGCGGCCAAAGAAGTCTATACGGCAGGAAGAGCTTATGCAGACATGCCCATGCTTCTTATTCAAAGTATTTCAATTTTGCAAATTAAAAACTTTGAAGGGGGTCTTGTAGAAGCATGAAAAAATATAAATAAATTCTTATGCAGCCCAAAAATTAGCCCCATACGGCTCATAGCTGAAGGAGCCTTCATGCGGCTCAAAAGATCCGAGAGCTTCATGCGGCTCAAAAGATCCGAGAGCTTCATGCGGCTCAGAAAGATGAAGGGGAAGCCACGTAGCCTCATGCAGCTCAAAAATAGGCCTTTACAGCTGGCCATAAATACTCTGAGCAGCTAGCTCATTAATTACCCTGACACAGGAAGGCGGCAGCTCTGACAACGAAGGATTGACAGCTCTGATATAAAGGTAAAATAATGGCTCTGTCACAATGGCGTGCTCCTAGAAAGATGAGATAAAATCTTTATAGCTGGCACAATCCACCAATTCCAAAGCCCCTTATGCAGATCTCTTCAAAGACTTCCATACGGCTCGGTCATAGGATCCACCCTGTGCGGTTCAGTTGGAGGCCACCCCCATGCGGCTGTCACTCTCATGCGGCTCGAATTATGGCGGGCCACCCTTATGCGGTTTAGTTGGGGTTCACTCTTATGAGGCTATCACTCTCATGCAGCTGCCACCTTCATGCGGCTCGGTAGTCGGGGCCACGCTCATGCGGCTATGCCTGGATGCCCCGTCTATGCGGCTTGCATCACAATGGCAGTAGGGACACGTGGCAGGAGGTCGACTAAGACTTATTCTCCCGCGTTCGTACGGCTGGAACATATGGCAGAAGATTGACCAAGACTTATCCTATCGGATTTAATGCTATCAACAAATCATCACAATACAGATTTGGTGCAATCAACATTAACTGCCCAGATCGATTTCTAACAAACTATACAGATTTGGTGCAATCAACATTAATTGCCCAGATTTGTTACAATCAATATTAACAGCTCAGATTAATTTCCAACAAAAAGATCAAGGCTAATCTTCACCAAATCCCTAACCGCCCACTTTTAAAGGTGCAATTACTGTACACCCTACTTATCAAAAAGCCCTATAAATAGTAAGGTGCCATTCCCGTGCAAAAAGGAGTGGACACAGAGAGCGACGGAGACAAAAAAGAGAAGCATAGAGAAAGGGCATCTAGCAAGAGCATTTCTTCATCAGAGCCGAAGCGACGTCCGATCATCCAAGGAGTAAGGCAGAGTTGATAGAACTCTCCCGAGCCTCTACCGTTACCCCCCCAGAAAAAATAAAACAATTGTACTTTAGATTGCTTTTCCTAGGTTTTGTTCCTTGGCTCTCTTCTGTACAAGCGAGTTTGTAGTTGTGAAGTAAAAGTCCAGTCCTCCCATAAAACTGTTCTGTTCTTTTATCATCAATGGCAAACAAAAGTCACTAGACAAATCTAAGTAATAAAACTAAAGCTAGATCTCTGCAGCTCCTAAGTCTTAAGTCATGGTATCGTCCTGCTCAACTAAGGCCTCGGGCTCCTGCCCATAGAAGGTAGAACATATAGTCTCAAGCTCATATACAACATATCCAGTCAGGAATGGAGCAAAGTACAATCTATACTAATGAAACAAGTACAACATGTGAACAAGTAAAGGAATAATGAAACATGATGAACATGAACTGTAAATGCATAATCTAACAGACTGAAACATGTAATCAAAAGATCATGACATATAAATTTGAAATACATACTAAAATATGTGACCGGCTGGATAAAGATCATGAATAAGAGCAAGTAAATGGTACCACTTAATCACACATGCATAGGTGTGAGATTAAGCTATTAAAATAAATTCTAAGTTAGACTTTCGTCACATATCCGTAGTACTTCCCCTCTCTGGTATACAAGTAAAAGATCATGAACCAGATATAAGATCAAGCCGTGTAACAATGTGTCAAATACGAAAGACCACTGCATGAAGTAAATGAATCAAAATCATAGAAGTACTTGCATTGCTCTGGAAGATCGGTAATAGGAATATAGTAATCTCTAGGTCCTCCTAGAATAAATTGGGAGTTTGGTTAGATTCTAAATATTGACAATAGTTAGCTAACTATTTGCTAACCATAAACTAACTATTTAACAATAATACATATTCTAGCTAACTATACTATTCTATAGGAATTAGCAAAATAGTATAATATTATCTAGTTAGTAATTAGAACCAAAATATTTTACTAACAAATTAACATCAATTAGATAAATAATTATTTTAGAAATATTTATCACTAGTAAGATAATAGTTATTAGAATAGGTTTTACTTATAATTATAAACATTTAATAAAACCAAAATAAAGAAACAATAATAATTTGCTAATAATAGTAACAATAATATCATTAATAAGATTAGTAATACAATAATAGTCCAAATAGGCCCAAATAAGCTCAAGCTCGAACCTCATTTCCCTTTTTTCCCTTTTACTAGCCTATTGTTGGCAGACCCAGCCCTGTTTTGAAAATCCGACCCGTTGCTGCCCCAAACCAATATATTGCTACTGTTGCTGTTTCAAATTATTCTCTCTAATTTCTTTCGTAAACCGATAGCCGAACATCCCGATCCACACTTCTACAAGCCCAACCCGGCGCACAGCTGCAACTCTAACCCTAACATATAATCTCTATCTCTCTCTTCCTTTCTTTTCTCATTCTATTTTAGAAAAACCCTAAACCTACTCTCTGCCTTCATAAAGAACAACAAACCCTAACCCTATTCATCGTCTTTCTTCAACCACTCACCCAACCCTAACCTAAAATCCTTTCTCTCACTCACTCTTCTTTCTATCCGTTCGAGAAAGCCTAATCCTATCATCATCTCTCTCTCTCTCTCTACTAATCCTCTCTACACACAAAAAACCCTAACTCATGCTTACTCCCAAAGCTCCCTCTCACTCTAACTTACTACAAAAATTTGTCAGATTAGCGACGTTTATAAACGTCACTAATCTCGGCCAAAATGTTGCTAACTTAAATTAGAGATGTTTTGGAAATGATGAAAAAAGCGTATCGCTAATCAAGAAAATGTCGCAAAATGTCGCTATGGCGACGTTAGTTAGCGATGGTCATAACGTCGCTAAATAGCGACGTTATTTGTGATGTTTTCTTGTGGTCGCCGATTAGCGACACATTAACGACGTTTTCGCGATGATATGGTGGCATCAGATTATTTGCCACGTCAACAATTTAGCAACATTTTTAGCGACATTTATATTCGTCGAACAGTTAGCGACGAATATAAACGTCGCTAAAAATGTCGCTAATTTGAAAAAATAAAAAAAAGAATCCAAAATGCAAATGTATAATCCAAAATACAGAATCCAATCCAATCTAAAATACAGAATCTAATCCCTGGGTTCGCCAACCCCTTCGGTGGAACACTCAACACCGGCACGCACAATACAATCCAGAATAGACCAAAAGTAATTGGTCGTCTCCTCAAGCCTCTCGGAACATCACAATATGCATCACACATCACACCTCACACAAACCAATATACACACAATATGTATCACACATCACACAAACCAATATACATCACAATATATATCACACACCAAATACAAATATCCATCATAATATCCAAAGGAGATATATCTATCAAAACAAATATCTATCACAATATCCAGAGGAGATATATCCATCAAAACAAATATCCATTAAATATCGGTTGTCAGAAATAAGTCTTCTGGAATCAAATCCAGTCAATATATGTATCTACTGTCGTCTATGCTGGGGCAGATAGAACTCCCTCAGCCAGCACACATAAGTAGGATCAACGACAGCCAGATCAATATCCAGAGGAGATGGATGACTGGAACTCCCGGTGGAACTGCCCTCTGTTGCCGTCTCCTCTTCCACAGCTCTCTCGGCTTTAGGAATCACTTCTGGAACAGCTCTCTCGGTGGAACTGCTCTCTGGAGCAGCCATCTGTGCCTCCCTCAAGTGAGATCCTCGGGTCTTAGGTGCCATCTGGTAAGACCATTAAATATCAATGATAGCACGTATATACAAAATTCAACTCAGCTTCATTTGACAATTTAATTTTGCATAGTATTTCCCTCAAACGACGTGTCACTGCTCGGGTCATGGGTGCCATCTGGTAAGATCGATATTCACAAAGAATATAATTATAACATAAACAAGCTAACTAAAGGAACCATCATCTCGTTTGAGTATTTTCAAAAGCAGATAAAATACAGAATATTCGATTTTTTGCCAAGTGTGAGAACGGATGGCTCAGAACACAACCCAAAATTCATTCTAGCATACATTAGTGTGAATCATCTATGTTCTGTACATATGGTGTAGTATATGTTCTTATCAAATCTAGTAACTGAAGGATATAACAGAATCAAGATGAATCCACATAATATAATACTAAGACATTATCTACTACTAAAAGATATAGTGATAGGTTGTCGTATCATCATTGCTGAGGGATGAAGGTCGGAGGACAGTCAACTTTATCTACGGCTACATAGTTTCTGTCTCGCCAGTCGAATGGCTGCAGGGACTATGTCCTGATCACCATGTAGTACCGTAGATTAATGCAAATAGAGCTGGAGCTGGAGCCAAAATATAGAATCCAAAATACAAAATACAGAATCCAATCCCAGGGTTCGCCGAAAATACAAAACAAAGATTGACACACAGTACTAATTTATATCTGTTTTAAGTGTAAGAACGGATGGCTCAGAACACAACCCAAAATTTATTCTAGCATACATTAGTGTGAATCATCTATGTTCTGTACATATGGTGTAGTATATGTTCTTATCGAATCTAGTATCTGAAGGATATAATAGATTCAAGATGAACCCACATAATGTAATGCTAAGACGTCATCTACTACTAAAAGATATAGTGATAGGTTGTCGTATCCTCATTATCGAGGGATGAGGGTCGGAGGACAGTCAACTTTATCTACGGCTACATGGTTTCTGCCTCTCTAGTCGAATGGATGCAGGGACTATATCCTGATCACCATGTCGTACCGTAGATTAATGCAAATGGAGCTGGAGTTGGAGCAAAAATACAGAATCCAAATACAAAATACAGAATCCAATCCATAGGTTCGCCAAAAATACAAAAACAAAGATTGACACACAGTACTAATTTATATCTGTTTTAAGTGTGAGAACGGATGGCTCAGAACACAATCCAAAATTCATTCTAGCATACATTAGTGTGAATCATTTATGTTCTTACATATGGTGTAGTATATGTTCTTATCGAATCTAGTATCTGAAGGATATAACAGAATCAAGATGAATCCACATAATGTAATACTAAGACATCATCTACAACTAAAAGTTATAGTGATAGGTTATCGTATCATCATTTCCAAGGGATGAGGTTCGAAGGACAGTCAACTTTATCTATGGCTACATAGTTTCTGCCTCGCCAGTCGAATGGCTGTAGGGGCTATATTTTCTGATCACCATGTTACCAATTAACCAACCAACAAAACTACTTGTTACAAATATCGGCACTATCGGTGCTTCCGAATCGGAGTATCACATTTTCGGTGTCGAAAAATAAATAATTATTACTAAATTATCAAATTTTTTGGCACTATCGGTGCCTCTAACCAAGCCCCCCCCCCCCACACCCCTCCCCCTTACACCGCCCCTAGCCCTAACCCGAACCCTATCCCTAACACCTCCACACCAGTCCCCCTCCTCCACCTGTCCCCTCCCCTCCCCAGCCCCCTCATCTTCTGCTCCCCTCCTCTAGTCGCCCCACCCCCACTGCTCTCCTCCCCCAGCCACCCCCACTCCCCTTGCTCCCCTCCTCCAGCCTCCCTCACCCCCCGCTTCTCCTCCCCACACACCCACCCCTAACCCGAACCCTAACCCTAGCTTCCTCCCTCCAGCACCCTCCTTACCCCCAGCCGCCCTCACACCCCCTGCCCCACCCTTCCAGCCACCCACACTCACCCCCCAACCACCCGCATCCCCCTGTCCCTCACCCCCCCCATCGGACCATTCCTCACCCCCCAACCACCCGTACCCCCTATCCCTCCCCCCGAGCCACCCGCACCTCCTGTCCCTCCCCCCGAGCCACCCGCACCCCCCAACCACCAACAACCAAAATAGAAAGAAAGAGGGGAGAGTCACGTACCGGAGAGGGAGGAGAGTCACCGGAGAGAGTGAGAGTCGTCGGAGAGAGTGAGAGCATCGGAGGGGGAAGGAGAGAGAGTGAGAGAGTAAAATGGAGGGGATGAATCGTTGGAGGAATTTAATTAGAATTTAGCGACGTTCATCCTAACGTCGCTAAATTAGCGACATCATAGCGACGACTAGCTCATGTAACTATATACGTCATTGTCACGTCGCTATTTTTGTCGCTAGTAGCGACTATTAGCTACTTTCTATTAAACGTTGCTAATATGCACAACTTAGTGATGTTATACTAACGTCGCTAAATTTACGTCGTTAATAGAGCAGATTTTAGTAGTGACTCATAATAAATGAAAAAGAAAACAAGAATACCAAAAAGAAAATAGACGAAGAAAAAGAAGATTGAAGGTGCTCACCTTGGCGGCTCGGTGCTGTGACAGAGGAGTTCGACTCCAGTAGATCTGGCCACTGGATGGAGGATCTAGCTCCTAACGAAGTGGAGGCAGTCTTCGAGGTGGCGGTGCACTGGTCGTTGCGGCTCGATGTACGAGGGGCGATACGATTCTCAAAGGGGCGACTGGATCTCCAAGGAGGCTGTTCGATTCTCGAAGGGTCATCTGTGGAGAATGAGGCTAGCATAGCAGTCAAGGTGGTCAGTGGCCTCATTTAGAGCGATAATGTGAGCTCCGGTTAGCAGTCGACAGGCTCTCAGAGTAGCGATCGACAGTGAACCAAGAAGTCGACGACGAAGAGCGGTGTAGATCCTGTAATGGTGAGATCTGGAGGCACGGTAGTAACAAGCTCCAGAGATGTCGAGACGACATGAAGCGGGTACCGATCTATATTCTGGTAAACATGTCGATGAATCTCGGTAAGGCACAACGGACTCCGGTAAGATCTGGCATTGACGAACGATTACTGCAATGATCCAAAAAACAAGGAGAAGGCGGTAAGGAAGAGAAGTCAGTAAAGAAGAAAGAGGAAAAGTGATGACGAGGAGAGCTCACCGTGGCCGGGTGACTCGTTCTATCATCAAAATAGCTCGTGTGGCATCGACAGGTCGATCCGACAGTGGTTGGTGACTTCCAGAAAGACAAGAAGAAGAAGAAGATTAGGAAGAGAAAACAGAGAAGAAGAGAAAGAAGAACATGCAGAGACGGTGCCCACTATAGCTCCGGCGAGCAGCAGTAGAAGGCGGTGGTGAACGACTACGGTGATCGACGTTAAGCGGTGAACAATAACCTTTGTGAACAGCGAGGAGATCCAGCGAAGGTCCGACAATCGAACATGCAGTGATCGACATCCCGACAAATTTTCGACGAGGTCACGACGGTCAGAGAGGCGGTAGCGCATGGCGGTGTTCGTCAGTGAACAGTGATGGGAGTGGTTGTCAGTAAAGAGAACAATGTGTGTCAGAGTTAATTATGTAATAAAATAACTAGGAAAACCCCCCTAATATTTATATTTAACAAATAGTGTGTTCTCCAAGTGATCCTTAGTGGCAACTTCTATAATTTATAATAGATTTAGGGTCATTAGTGAAGAATACTAACTAAGCTGTTAACTAACTGAATAATCTGCTAACTAATCACATTAATTAATTAATCAATATCAGCTTAACTAATCCAGAATTAACTAAAACTGCACTAAGCCCTTCACTAGAAATAGTGGGCTAAAGCCCACAACCCAAAGCACAAGGCTTGGTAGGCTCTAAATTGAAACTAATTAGTTTAAAATAAATCCATCCCATAAATTATATTAATTAATCATTAGTAAATAACATTAGTAACCAATAATTAAATTAAATAAAATAGAATTATTTATTTAAAATCAGATTTTATTAAGAAAAGCAAAATTATACTTTTTCAAATAGAATTTAAAAAATACATTAAAAGTTTATAAAATGATTTTTAGGGAGTTGCATTATTTTATGTATAAGTGCGTTGGAATATATTCAACTCTACATCTCACCACTTAAAACCTAATGGATGACTCAAGTGTGGTCAAACATACTTAGTGGGCAGTCATAACCCCCTTACTTTCATATTACTTCACCCCTTAACCCCTAACTTTTCACTTCCTCACTCATGCATAACCTCCATCCTTTATGCAATTTAACTCAACTCTTCACCTCCTCTTAGTAAACGGCCACCCCATAACCCCCTTCACCTATTACCACAAATCACCTAAAAAAACTTCTTTCTAACCCTCTTCCAAACAACTTCTCTGAAATTTCCAAAACCTTCTCCATCTCCCTCTATACCTCCATCTATCCAACCCTACCTAGGTTGAATCTGAGTTCAGCCGGTCTCTACCAATCCGGCCATATCTCCGTCCAAACAAAGAAGTTTTCTCTAAAATTCAATATGCTTCTTCCTCTTCCTGTCCTCAATACTTTCTCTTCACAAACTTTCCATAAAACTTCACTCTAACTTCCTCAAAACTGCCCTACAAGCTAGTCGATTCTAGAAAACTGCTGCAATAATTTTTTGAAGGTAATACCATCTTCGTCGCTGTGTTATGCTAATTTTTTTATTATCAAGTAGACGTCTTTTACCCCATCTCTAATTTGTACCTCTATCTGTCCACCACCTTCTCTCAAAGCCACAGCCCGCAGTTTGACTTCGTTTGACTGTGGCGACCGACACACGACAAGGTGTCCAGGTTAAAATAAAATTTGAAGCACTGCTGTTCGTGCAACCTTGCGAGGCCCCTAGACAACAATTAACCCGTGGTAATATTTCTAACACCTTCCTCTATCACACCTATTATTCCTACTATTCATCTCATTAAGTTTGGTGTATATATTCGCTTCCATCTTCGTAATTTACGTCGTCGTAATCTATTGAATCTCAATAAGAGGATTATGCTAGTTTGTGCCCAACTTGTCATATCATGACTTGATGTTTAAAACCAAAAATTATATGTTATTAATCTCTGAATAATTATTTTGTTTATGTTAAATTTCAAAATATATATTTATATTTGCATGATTTTAGATAAGTGCAATAATCGGTTATTTGGCGAATATTGTACCTATGTATTATATAGTTTTCGATTGGTATAATGATGCTCCTTGTGTTTTATATAATTATCTTAAATTACTTTTATAGATTTATATATAAATAATTATTATCATGATTTATGAAAATTTTAGAATGGTTAATTGGTTTTACATATAGACTAGTTGAACATTGAAATCTAGTTTGTGTTGAAATCCAAACTTCCGTAACATTTTCCTATGATGTAAATCATGTACTCCTTGACATATACCTATGATTAACATTATTTTCTGATTTATTTCAGAATTAAAATCATTAATTTTTCTATTATAAATTGGTTCTAATCAACCCGATAATTTGGCTAGATTGTATTACTAGTTAAATGTATTAATTAGATACTTATTTTCTAGTAAATGATATAACTAGATAATGTTTAGAATTACTTTAGTAAATATTTTAGAATTGATATATTATATTTTATGTCTATAAATAAATTAATTTATTGAAACAACATGATACTATATATATTATTTATAATTATATTTGGTTATGTACTAGTTTAGTTAGTTATAACCTAGTTGAGACTATATATTTATATATGGTGTGTGGTGTGCCATAGAACCCTAGTTGATTAGTAGTCTTGTTATGTTTTAGGAGTTCATGATGCTTCGGCTGTGGTTATTGGAGCCGAATTATTATTGTACACTAAACCCGAGGTTCTAGACAAGTGTACCTTGCCAAGTTTCAGTACTTTCAATTTTCTTTGTTTATTGTTTATTTATATATTTTATAGAAGTAGGATTAGTTGATATTTAGTGTCTGCTTATTATTCGGGTACCGATGTCTATTTATAGATATCTAGTATCATCATTAGGCATAATGATAGGTTAAATTCATATCCATTGACACGATATACTACATGACACGGACACGATGGATGATGATGATATGATACGGAGTCTAACAAGAGATATTCATGGCTATGGACTCTGTAATAGCATGTAGTACTAGCTTACATGACTTGTTACTGGTACATGATTCGTACTTGACTTGACTGGATAGTTCTATAGCATAAGATGGGGAGGACTCTACCAAAGTACCCTACAGTCATGAATCATCACCATGTCTCCTCCTTTGGGGTTTGATTTTTTGTGTGCCAAGGTTTCTGTAGCAGAGCTTTAGAGTTGTTTCGTGTTCACTTATTAGTATCATGACAAGGTGCCATGAGTGGTTGTCAATTTTGTTGGACATGGTATTAGGATTTTCCTCAACTGCATATTTAAACTTAGATGGTGATGGTAGTTACCCTTCATTATATGGATATTCTTTTTACTGTTAAAAAATATATATTATGTACCTTGTTACATCCTTCTGAGGACCTTATGATCTCTCCAGGTAATTGGTTGTGCAGAGAGAGCTCACTGATCAGAGAGATGTTGCTATATCCGATTCAGATATTTATCGTGATTCATATTTATCCATTACTTGTATTTCACTATTTAGCCTAGTTTGTATAGCTATATTATTCTTCGAGTCTACTTAAATATATATGTTATTGGGCTGCAGACCATCACACATATTATTTATTGTTTATATTATATATTTGTTGGATTGAGATTAATATATATTAGTTGATTTTATAGATAGATTTAGAAAACCAAGATAGCTTATACGTATTCGAGTTGTACTGGAGTCCATTTGATACATAGTTGGCATTTATATGTATCATAGTCCGACTTATTTTTGGATTGAGGCATTACAGTTTATCTCACTTATATGAGTTTAAGTAGTTCATTTTGTCAATATTAACTTGCTTATCTTATCTTGATGACTATTGAGCTTTTATTGATTTGGCTTTCCTTATATGCTTAATTGGGGTTTTTTAGCTTTTTTTGTTGAGGATTTACCCAAATTTATGATTTATATCATATTGGTAATATTTTGAGGGAAGCATTCAAGTCGAGTGAATCTATCCTTCTCAAGTATTTTTATCTTTTATATTCATGTTTATCTAAAGGTTATTCATATAGCCTAATAAGGTAATTAAGTTCAAATGCATGAACTTGGGTAACAGAATAGATTTTGCAAATAATAAGATTATTTTTATCAATTGCTCTATTCATTGATTATTATTTTTATTTTGCTCCACTATTTCTTTGTGGACAATTGTGACTATCAATTGTTTCATTGATCAATATTCAAGTTTATATATTTCAATATCTTAATTGCTACCTTTTTAATTGATATATATTATATTAAAATTAGCTAATCGTCTGGCGTTTAATTGAAATCCTTTATTTCATAATTCTCTTCCAAAACTACTATAGTACTTTATATCATATTATTATTTTTGGTTTCTTTTTTGAATTTCTAATTGGTAAACTATTTATTGATTGCTTTTAAATATTTTTAGTTTTACCAACCGTATTGTGTTTTAATAACCTATTTTCTATTTGGTATTCTACATTGGGTATGTAGTTTCTAAACTTGTCTTTACACTCTTCTTCCATTGCTTTTATTAGCTTATCTTGATCATGATTGTATATGCTTCCTCATGCTCTGATTTATTTGCTTAAGATTGATTTTATTTTATCTCTTAGTACGGGGAGCTCAATTTTTGATCATGTCAAAGGGGGAGAAGTAAGTTTAAGTATGTGCTTATATGTTTGTAAAAAGGGGTAGAAGTAGCTTAAATAATATGCTTTTAGCGAAATATGCTTATGTCTTTTACATATTAGTGATACATGCATCTATTGTGTCTATACTAAACTTAACCGATTTGCCATAATAAAAATAGAACATTGCTGGCCCAATGATCTAACTATGTTTTTTATTGTTGATATTTGATTAAATTTAACATTATGATATAATTAATTATTCATACTATCACTATAGTATTTTGTACCTTAAACTTAGAATTAGTCCTAATGTGCATTAAATTTATCATACTTGCTACAATGTAAATTGATTTGTTAGTCTAACATGTATTTGCAAAAAAGCAATAAGCAAGATCAACATGGACATATGTAATGAAGAAATCATGATGGACCAAAGACAACGGTATCCGATAAGATTTTTCTAAACCGCCCGACGACAACTCCAGAGCTACGCACTTAGGGGTTCCTCTACTCGGTCAACGGACGAGAATTGTGGGGGCAACGCCCTCCGTGGGGGTTCGGGGGCAAAGCTCCCGAATAGTATTCAAATTTCACAATTTGGTATCTTTTGACAGCTGTTGTCAAGGAGACTAATCTTGGCCCACTGGCCATGATCATCCTGATTTTGATAATCAACGTCAACTTTGGTCGATACGTAAAATATATATACAGTTACAGTTTTCAAGTCAGAATGCCTGCATATACTACTACAATCTACAAATGTCTCATCGTCATCAAGAACATATAATAATGGAATTCAGATCAAGACTTTTACATATTTTTTCTGTATTTTTATTTTATTTGAGTCTAGAAAAATATGTAAGATTGATCAGGATCAGTACTAGCTTAGCTATTCTCAGTCCACAATATATAGCCTTCCTATCCATAAATTTCTATCCAAAAATTCCACATGCTAAAAAGCCCAAAACCCAACAAAATTGGCCCAAACAGTTCTAGTCTAACCCTAGCAAAACTCGGCCCGAGTTCGGTTAAGGTAATTTTAATTTGTTTTTGAATTACCTAGATATCTGTATCTGTAGAAGCATAGAAAAAGAATGATTTTTGCTATCCATGGGGGCTTCATGCGGCTCACAAAACACATGAAGCTTCATGCGGCACAAAACACAGGAAGCTTCATGCGGCTCAAAATCTCAGAAAGCTTCATGCGGCTCAGGAAGCTTCATACAACCTTATACGGTTCAAAATCTGCCTGTGCAGCCAGCCATTATTACTCTTGCATAAAGGCGAGGGATCTGACAGAAATAATGGATCTGACATAAAGACGAGACGTGACATACTCCTAAAAAGACGAGAAAATTTTCATGATATCTGGCACAGTTCACAAATTCCAAAGAAAGTTCATTATGCGGATCGCCCATACGACCACGCTCATACGGCTCGGATATAAGACAACTCTCATGTGGCTCTGTCATGAATCCACTCTCATGCGGCTCGGTCATGAGACAACTCTCATGCGGCTCAGTTATGAGACGTGTTTCATGCGGCCCGATCATGAGACACTCTTCATGCGGCTTGGGGACAGTCCTTCATGCGGCCCAGCCAGGATACATCATTCACGCGGCTCGCTACATAGTAGCAGTTGAGACACATGGCAGAAATTAACCAAGTCATTAACAGTTCGGATTTCGTATAACAAATACTACCAAAATACAGTAAATTAGCGACGGAACATTAGCGACGGATATTGTCCGTCGGCGATAGCGACGGCTTTGTGGCAACTAGCCGACGGAGTACCGATGACAAGCCATTACATTTTTTATTTTATTTTTAGGGGAAAAAAGGTCGCTCATCCGTCGCTAGGGCGTCGGAGATATAGCGACGGATATTTATCCGTCGCTATGCAGTCGATTATTTGGCGGAAATTGTGGAAAGAATTGGCGGGACAGTTCTTCGACTACGTAGCGACGGATATTCCATCGGCAAGCATCAAAAACCGCGACTAACGGTCGACGGATAAAAATCCATCGCTAAATATACGTTCCAGACTTAAATTGAAACGACGGGGGGAACTTTTCATATTATCTCTCTCTCTCTCTCTCTTCCGCGGCTTCGGTGATCGGCGTCGGCGTCCACTCCTCTTTCTCTTCTGAAGGTAATCCCCTCTCTCTCTCTCTCTCTCGATCTCTCTCTCTCTCTCGCGGTGTCGTAGGGGCAGCGGGGGCGGCGGGCTTGGGGCGAGGGCATCGGGGGCTGGGCGGCGGGGGGCGGCATTGGGCGGGGGGTTGTGGGTGGCGGGGCTGCGGGGGGCGGCGGGCTTGGGGCGGGGTCGTCGGGGGCTGGACGGCGGGCTTGGGGCGGGGGCGTCGGGAGCTGGGGGGCGCGCTTGGGGCGGCCGGCTTTGGTCGGGGGCTAGGCGGCGGGCTTGGGGCAGGGGCGTCGGCGGCTGGGCGGCGGGCTTGGGACGGCGGGCTTTGGTCGGGGGCGACGGGAGGCTTTGCTTCTCAAATTCATCTGAGTTTATATATTGGCTAAATAATGTGTTAACCATATTGGGTGTTATCCATTAGTTTGGTGGTGTTTGGATTAGTAAATGTGAATATGGAGTCTGGATTTATGGTGTATATGTTCACTGTGTCAAGGACAGTACGAGTTCTTCATCTGCCTTCTTTGTTAAGAATATCCTTGGGACATTCGCTTCACCAAAGTCTCTGAATAAGTAAGTTTTTTCCTGGAAAACCGACCCTTAGAGTGTATCAGTTGTGTGCTTCTATATAGATGTATATATCTATACATCTAACTGTGATATACATATGTGTATGTGTGCTTTAGAGAGTGAGGAATGAAGGCAGGCCTACCATGCCTATTAGCATGCAGGACGGCTTGGGGTGTAATGTGTGAGTGTAGGCATGGTAGGAAATATAGGTAATGCTAGTGTAACTAGACTAAGGTAGTGCTTGCTAGATAGTAAGGACACTCTAGTTTCCTAACCAAGTTAATTTTAGCCTAGATATTTAGGATATAGCTCCCATATCCTAGAAGTGGACTCTTGTAATTTAGAAATAGATAGATTGACTCAGTTTGATTAATTGACCTATAATGACTCTAAAACTTGATTTGCTACTGCAAGCATACAACACCATAAAAATATTTACTGACTCGTCAAGTTGAACCGTGTATAACATGCTCGACGCTTAAGAGGAATCATTTCGACTTAGTGGACTATCGAAGAATCGGTATCGGACTATCGGTATCGGTATCGAACTATCGGACTATCGGTATCGGTATCGAACTATCGGTATCGCTAGCGGACTATCAGACTATTGGACTACCGGTATCGGTATCGAACTATCGGTATCGCACTATCGGTATCGGTATCGGTATCACACTATCGGTATCGGACTATTAGTATCAGTATTGTACTATTGGTATCGGTATCGAACTATCGGTATCGAACTATTAGTAACAACTGTACTTAAATATTTCTCTTTTCGAGCTAGAATACCAGCGGATCCACCAGTTACATGATTATATACTAATTCTGTTTAGTTTGTCTTACTATACAGATTTTCACATCCAATCTGTGATGGATCGTTATTTCGTTGATCATACATGGATGTACAAACGACAACACGAGAGCAGAATAGGTGTGAGTGACGATTTTCAGACAGGCGTAGAAGTGTTTCTTAAGTATGCCATGAGCAAAGCTCAATTTATGGACGGTAACAAAATCAAGTGTCCATGTCGTAATTGTCGTAATAGACGTTACGAAGAAGTGGTTAGTGTAAGAGATCATTTGACCCGTAAGGATTTCGTACGTGATTACGGCATGTGGTCATCGCAAGGTAAACTATATGCGGAAAGACAGGTTGCGAATGCTGCTACTTATGCTTTTGATGATAATGCTGCAGCGGATTTTGTTGTCGATGACGACGAATGCTCTGTTGATTATGAAGACGTGCAGAACCTTGTACGAGATATGGTGTACGATGCGGTAGGGCCTAATTTTGATCCGGAGGATCCTAATCCCGAGGCGAAGGAGTTGTATGATATATTTCAGGATACTGAAACTTCTTTATATCCTGGTTCTGAGCCATATTCTGTACTGTCAGTAACGATATGGCTGTTGAACATAAAGTCCAATTTTAACTTGCCACAAACTTGCTATGATCGAATTACACAACTAATGAAGGAGGTATTACCGAAGGAATCAAAAGAGCTTCCAAAAAACTTCTACAAGTCGAAGATAATGGTCCGACAACTGGGACTGGGGTACGACAAGATAGATTATTGTCGCAACGGATGCATGTTGTACTACAAGGAGAACGAGGATGTAGAAAGTTACAGCTTCTGTAATGCGGATCGTTACAAGCCAGTCAGGGAAAAAGGAAAGTCAACTAGAAAATGACGTCCTTACAAGTATATGCATTACTTGTCGATCACGAAGCGCTTGCAGAGGATGTATATGTCTCAGAATACAACAGAACACATGACGTGGCATAACGAAGAATACACAAAGGATGATGGAGAATTGTCACATCCTTCGGATGGAGAGGCGTAGAAATATTTCAATTTTTGCCATCCAAATTTTGCTGCAGAGCCTAGAAATGTACTCATGGGGCTATGTTATGATGGCTTTGCCCCTTTCGGGCAGTCGGGATCTCAATACTCCTGCTGGCCGATCATTCAGATCCCTTACAATCTGCCACCATGGATGTGTATGAAGACTCCTTATATGTTCTTGACAGCTATCATACCGGGTCCTAAAAATCCGACGAAGAATATCGATATATATTTACAGCCATTGATGGATGAGCTGAAACAGCTGTGGGAGATCGGCGTCACGACCTATGATATTTCCAGGAAACAGAACTTTCAGATGAGAGCTTCACTGATGTGGACAATTAATAATTTCCCGGATACGGTATGCTGTCAGGATGGAGTACTTACCGTACCATGTCTTGTCTGATATGCATGCAAAATAGTAAGGCGTTTCGCCTTAAGCATGGAGGAAAAACTTCTTTCTTTGATTGTCATCGTCAATTTCTGCCCACGAGTCATCCTTGGAGAAAGAACAAGGATGCGTTCAGAGCTGGAAAACAAGAATTTTCTCATCCGCCTGCCAGATTGTCGGGATACGATATTTGGGAAGATGTAAAGGACTTGCCCACTGTAATGGAAGATCCATCGAATAATCGTGTCGATGGGTTCGGATAAACCCATAACTAGACCAAACGGAGTATCTTCTGGGACTTGCCTTATTGGAAAGATAATCTTATAAGGCATAATCTTGATGTTATGCATATCGAAAAGAATGTGTTCGATAATGTCTTCAATACCGTCATGGATAATAAAGGAAAGACGAAGGACAATCCAAAAGCAAGACAAGACATTGCCGAGATATGCAAGCATCCTTATCTGAACTTAATACAAAGAGGAGCTGGTGGACAAAAAACTAAGCCGATAGCACAATACACATTGAGCAAGGAAGATAGATTAATAATCTGCAAGTGGGTATCTACTTTAAGATTTCCCGACGGCTATGTGTCGAATTTGTCTAGATGCGTTGATCTCAATGAACGCAAGCTAACGGGAATAAAGAGTCATGACTGCCACGTGTTTATGGAAAGATTACTGCCCATTGCTTTGAAAGAGTTGTTGCCTTCTGCTGTATGGGTTCCGTTGGCCGAACTATCAATATTCTTTAGGGATATTTTGTCAACTAAGTCGACTGTGCAACACATGGTTGAACTTGAGGAGAAGATTATCTTAACAATTTGCAAGTTGGAGAAAATATTTCCTCCTGGCTTCTTCGACAGCATGGAGCATCTACCGATTCATCTAGCATACGAAGCCCGTGTCGGTGCATCTGTTCATTATCGATGGATGTACCCATTTGAAAGGTACATAAAAATCAATATAATTTAAGTTGAATTTTAGTGGGTTTTAAAATTCTTTCTTAATTCTCAAGATAATTTGTCTTTCTAGATACCTACACCATCTAAAGAAGAAAATTGGCAACAAGGCTCATATAGAGGCTTCGATATGCGAAGCATATCTTATCGAAGAGGTGTCAAACTTCTGCTCCATTTATTTCGATACTCATGTTAAGACAAATCGAAATAGACCTCAAAGGAATGACGAGGACGTTGAGGATGGAGGAATATTCAATGTAAGGGGCAAGCCTATTGGGGCTAGTAAAAAACGATAGTTGATTGACGACGAGTATGATGCCGCTCACCGATATATCTTGTTAAACTGTAACATATAAGAAGTGAGAGATTTGGAGAAGTAAGTCAGTACACTTGCACTCGTTATAATCTCGAATTTGATGAAGTAAGTGACTACACTTATATATTCTTATTTTCTCTAATAGTGGGTAACTGAGATTATAATTGAGGTTGATTTTATATATTCTTATAAAATACGTAAGTAACTGAGATTAGAAATATATAATCTAAAACATTTAAATTATAAATATTATTTACAGGTTTTATTGCCTGAAACAACACTCATTGATGATAGTGTTCGTTATCTGGCATTGGGACCGAAGAGGCAAACAAAGACTTGGCCAGGCTATGTCGTTAATGACTTCAGGTTTAAGGCAACTCAGAATGCTATAAATGTCAAATTTATCAATGACGGCATCAGTACCAAGGATTTTGGTGTTTGCATAAGAGGCACCATCTATGACGACGAACCGGACTTTGACTATTATGGAGTGCTTCGGGATATTGTAGATTTACAATATACTGGCCCATAAGATATATATATTATAATGTTCAAATGTGAGTGGTTCGATACGACACCAAATATCGGTTGGAGAATCGATAAACAATTTGGATTTGTCGATATAAATCATCGCAGGAGGTATAGAGGGTCCGATACATTTGCGATAGCAAATCAGGCTGTTCAAGTCTACTACACAAGCTACCCAAGGCGTCGTAGAGATCGATTTGACTGGTGGGCAGTATGTAAGATTAAATCTAGAAATACATTCAACGTTAGAGACCCAGCATACCAAGAGGACCAGATCGAAAAGTCCCAATACTTGGGACAACACTCGGATACAATAGATGTTGAAGATATTGTTGAGGAAAATAGAGGGGAGGAAGAGGTTGATACACAAGACTTAGCTGTCAACCAGGGAGAAAGAGGCATCTTGTCCCAAATATTGAGGCAGAAGAAGAAGAATAATAATAAGAAGAAAAAGAAGCAGAAGAAGAGGAGGAAGAAGAAGATGAATTTGATGGGGATGAGGATACAGATGAAATCGACGATAAAGATAAGGATGAGGATGAGGATGAGGAGGAGGATGATGATGAAGACGAGGCCGAGGATAAGAACGAAGACGATGATTAGGTTAAATATTATTATATATTAAAAACACTTCCAATTACGTGAATTAATGTTTTTTTCGTTCGATTATTCACTTATTGCAGATGGCACTCCTAGTCTTTTTCGTCGCGATGGCACTCGTCTCCCTACTGGTGGTATGTATATTTTAGTTTAGAATTTTATATTCATTTACACTTTTATATTGTTAATTATGTTTATGTGTTCTATTTACAGGTCATGATGGCTGGTCGTGGTCGTGGTGCTGGTGGTGGTCGTGGTACTGGTGCTGGGGGTGGTGGTGGTCGTAGTCGTGGTCGTAATGGTGCTGGTGGTCGTGGTCGCATTTAATCTTCCTGGTATGTGACCCCATCCAGCGAGCCCGACACGTAGAGTACCCTGGGCACAGACGCATTCCGCCGTCGATCGACTACTTCATCGAGGTATGAGTCTGGATTTGCTAGCGAATCCGTTCCGCTATCGGACCCACCAGCGGACCCACCAGCGGATCCACCAGTGGATCCTCCAGTTACTGCACAGTGGGCCCCAGAGTACCCCCATACTCGGTTCCATCTGGTTACTGGGGAGTACAGGCGCGGACCCGCGGATCCTCCGACGGTATCAGAGAGGCCAAGAGGTGAGTTTCGACAAGAGCTATGGCCCGCGGGGACTTCGTAAGTAAATTTAAGATAATTTATTAAATTTCTTTCATTTATTCAAGTTAATAATCCAGTTGTTTCTTCTTTGTAGGTTTTTTTCCGTTTAATGTTGCCAGGGCCCTTGGAGAAATTATCAGGGCTAACTTCCATGGTGCCTACCTCAACTTTTCGTCGGTGCGCCCAAACTTGAAGTACGTCTGGCTCGACGAGTTGAGGGTATATATCTATATCTTCTGGTTAATTATTAGTTGCTCTTTAATCAACCATTTTTAAATTACGTGATAATTGAATTTGTATGTTAAACGACGTAATGGTGGCCCTCCATCGCGAGGACGCGATCCACAGGACCTACAGAAGCGCTGCCTCAAAGAAGATACGGGATATGATTCATGACCTAAAAATGGGGCATACACGGCCGAATTGGACCCGACAGGAGTATTATGAGGACCTCTTAAATATGATGAATACTCCTGCTTACAAGGAGAATTCGAAGAAGGCGAAGGCGAGCCGACTGGCCGCGGGGCTTCATACTGGTGGATCAAGGCCCCACGCAGCGACGCTTGCAGATCTGGTGAGATACCGTAAATTTATTTCACTATCGAATTTGGTATTATTAATATACGAAGTTAATTAAGTTCTACGAAAATTTTGTATGTAGGCCCAACGGGCGGTAAGAAGGGGAGGGTGCCAGAATCGGTCACCATGTACGACGTGTTCCAGCATACGCACAAAAGATGGAAGGACGGGAGCTTCGTCGACGAGAGGGCCAAGAAGACTGATGTAAGTACTTATGTTTATGAGATTTACGTTAGAATTAAAAGTATTCGGACTATAACTTATGTAAACCTAGGATTCACACTTAACTTTGTGAAACATAGAATTTAGATTATAACTTAGGTAAATCTTATAATAAAACACATTCATTTGATAGGCTGCGTATCGTGAGGCCCTTAGTCGGGCTCAGTTAACTGACACCGAGGATGTCGGTAAAATGACGCCCGCCCGGATGCCCTCTTCTTTGGCCGCTCGCAATGACTTGTTCGTAGATACCGTCGGCGGCTTTAAGAAAGGGCTCCTGTACGGAGTTGGCTCCCTAGGTCCGTTGCATATGGCGACTCAGAGATTTCCACCGACACCGCCTCCTCCCGCGGCCCCGGCAGACGTTGATGTTAGGTCGCAGCTTACGCAGCTGCACGAGGCGGTGTCGTTGCAGAAG